>QRFB01004680.1:9227-42081 GCA_008931105.1 Oenanthe javanica
AAGCTTACAAATCTGGGATATATATAGTTCCCTGATAATTAATTCTAGAACCTTCTAGAACTACTAATATTAAAACTATAATACTTTCCCATAATTACCTTCCTAATATATCCTTAATTATATATATATTCTAGATAATTCTAGCTCAGATCAGAATATTCCCAGAATGTTCTAGAATCTGCATCATAATATTTTTATATTTAATATTATAAAAGATAAATATATTAAAAGAATTATAATATATTAAATAAATTAATATATTAATTATAACAAATATATTTTGGGTGAAGGCCCAAAATATTCACCAATAAATAATAATGAACCAAAATACCTAAAGGGGTGCCCAAAATATATGCATATATCATGTGTGTATTCGGTAGATGCTCCCATAACAGAAATGTATTTGATCAATACACTTATATTAGGTGTGTATTTGGTAGATACCCCCGTACCATGTATGTATTCTTACACTAGTGTAAATGGTGTATTAAGTCTGATAATGTCTTTCTTAAAACGAATATATACATAATATCAGACATGTCTTCAACCATACCAGATATGTATTTGGTGGACACACTCGGGCAAAGTGTGTATTTTCTGGATACGCCCGCATATTAGGTGTGTATCCCGTTGTTACACCCATATGAAATGTGTATTTAAACTTGAGTAATTATTGTATATTCTCTAACGGATTGAATGAGATACTCGTCCCCTATATCTGTATCACGTGGGTAAAAAGAGTCGGAATTATAAAATTAGGTAATTTAGACACCTTGTTATTAAAGAGTGGGTGTTCGGAGGGATTTAAGCTAGTATTTAATTATATGTAGATTTAATTTTGTCAATACAACTACCAAGTCGTCAATACTGGAGTACTATTTTTGATACTTTTCCCAGGCGTCAGCTTCTTACGTACCCAGTCGTTAAAACATATATGTAAGCCTATTATTTAGTATGATTTTTGAAAGACCTGGAGGTTGCCAGTCGTTGCAGTAATGACTCAGTGTCATATCATTAGTAATTTAGTGCTTAGTCACATGACTCACTCCCAAGTTAGCATTGTGAAAGCGAAAGGTCGATTGATGAGTGAAGACTCGATCAACATACATTTCGGTTAGCAATAAAATTAATAGAAAACCGATTTTCAAGAGTTTGACAATTTATTACAAGTTGGAAAATATACCGTATATGTATGCTTCACCGAGTACAATCACCACCTAATTTTTCGATACATGTATGATTAGACCTGATAAAATTGTTCCGGTTCGAATAATTAAATCGAAATTCATGGAATTTAATCCGATTTTATATTCGAAATTACATAATCTGATAAATATTCGCAAATCGATTTGATCGGAATCGTACCTAAAATGAAAATTTAACCGAAAATAATCTGAAATCCTAGACCCAATAATGATTTGAAACCGATTAAAACCGCATATATATACACAATTGTCTGAACCGAATATGACGCGAAATACGAGATTTTATTCAATACAAATATGAATTACATCGAATTAGAAAATGGACAAAATAAATGTTAATGATTCATAATTTATTATATTAACCCACTTTTTATTCACTAAATTGATTCATTCTTAAGCCAAATTCATATTTAAAATAATTATATATCGAAAAATTAAAATGGTTATTCAATCAAAATTTTAAAAACTTATATTATTTTATATTATAACAATATATTTACTAATAAGATAAATTTTTAATGATTCACAAATTTAAAATCAGAAAGAGAAAGATAACGAATATGTTATTACTTCAACAAACGTATTTAACGACTTTTATTTTAGTTTTATTATAATTAAAAACTAATTCAAAATTAATTCATACTATATTTTACAGATCCGAAATATAGTATATTTATAGTTTTACTCTAATACTATATTTATAGTGTGCTTAATTATGCTCTCCGTTTTTTAGATATTGTTTTGATTTTTAGGACATATCTAATTAGGTGTAAGAAAAGATTATAATTTTTAATTAGTTGTTTATGAATTAAAATTTTAATTATATATCTGAATTAAAAAAACAAAATTTAAAATTAATAACTCTTATTAAACTGTCAAAATACTTAAAAATATGTATTTAAAATTAAAACAACGTATAGACAAACTGAGGGAGTAAATATATTGATAAATACCGGAGAAAAAATGGAGTTGAACCATTCCAGTCAGTGGAGTCACGAGTGCGTGTACCCCATAAGACGTGTGCGTTTCGAGAAATATTTGACTTTTCAGTTTGAAATTTATAATTGTAATTAGTTTTGTGCAGATTTCCACTAACTATTGGTAATTTAGGTCCAATTTCTTGGAAAATTAAACTGTCTGAACAAACTCGATCTTTTTATGATTATTTTAAAAAAGAAAAAACCCATTCAATATCATAATTTAATTATTTTTGAATAACATTTATATGATACTTTATACTATAATCACGGGTGTAATCAAGGGAGGTCATCTTAGTTTCAGACCGGGCAGCTAACATTCAAGAATTAATAAAATATTTATTTTTCAAGTCATGATTTTTAATTAAATATTTGTAAACATTCGATTTTGAGCCTGATTAACCTCTCTTGTGAAAGAATTTTACCAACACCCCCAGAAAATATGTGGATGATAGCGTATTTCTCAACTACCCAAAAAGGTTCACAGTCGAGTTTCCCTTGTGCACGGGAAGGTGATTTTGATTACATTTGGACTAAATTTGTCAGGTTTTCTGATGAATAGGTGTGGTGCAGTTTCGTGCAAAACTCCCTTAGATTACCAGAAAAGTATATCTCTCGAGTATTTAGGGTGTCCTCGTACTTACTCATATGATCATCCTCGACAACTGACCTACATATCCCGTATTTATAGGGAATCAAGTCTATATGTAGTTATATGAGCTCCACCACGGAGCATAGCTGTCCTTGTGTACCTCTACGTTGGGAAGATCTGAAGTTTCATCGAGCAAACCATTTTCCTTATAAGGAGGAAATTCTAGCAGAAAGTATGCTAAGCCTTTCTCTTTCATTGCGGTCCTTGGCTTGAAGGCAATGTCAAGCTGCCCAAGTTCGACGGCCCACTTCATCATCCTACTTGAAGCTTCAGGTTTATGCAGAACCTGACTAAGGGGATATGAGGTTCGTACCTCAGACTTATGAGTTTGGAAATATGGTCTGAGCTTTCGAGTGGCCAGAATTAGAGAGTAGACGAGTTTCTCCATTCGGAGGTCCAATTGAAGTCATTTCCTTTCTTTATTGCCTTGCAAAATTTCTTTGCATTTGTGAAAGGCGTATGACTAGGCCTATTTGTAATAAATAGATGACAACTCAACTCAGATAAGAAATAACAATAAATAATAAACACAAAACAGGAATCAAGACGAAAAATGTAAACTAGACACGAAGAATCAGAATATCAGAAGACTTGTAATGAGATTGCTACTCAACATTGGAAGAAGTTCATTAATTTGTTCAAGCGTTAGTGAAAAATAAAGTGATAGTGGTTTAGAAGAATTCAGAAGATACATAAGATTTATTATGGCTACTACATGAAGATTCTAGAAGAAGAAAAACACTAAGAGGAAATACAGTAAAGCTAAAGAAGGATAGAAGACCACAACTTAAAGTTAAAAGGTGGAGAATATTTATTATAGTATGACACAATAAATAATAAATAATAAATATTCATCATTTAGCTCAAGTGGTTTAGTGATAGAAGACACAACGAAGACTGGAAGATTTCAAGGCTGACAGCACGGTTATACAAGTAAATATAGTATTTTAATTCTACTATCAAAAGTTATTTAATTATTTAATTTATCTAATTAAATTAATTCAAGTTGGATTTAATATAATTTATAAATTATTTAATTAAATTAAGTAAAATTAATTTATTATAAAAGATATGACTTTATATGACCTTTAATATAATTTAAATGGCTTAAATAAAAGTCATACCGAATTATAAGAAAAGGTCATACCGAAGTTTCTGAAGGAAATAAGTCGTACCGAATTTTCTGAAGAAAAAAAAGTCATACCGAATTATCTGAAAGAAAAGTCATATCGAAGTTGAAGAAAAAAAAATCATACCGAATTCTATTAGAAAAAGGTCATACCGAACTTTTTTTTATATATTAAAAAGTCATAATGATTTTTTAAATAATAAAGAAAATGGTCATACCAATTTTCTAATGTAAAAAGGTCATACCGAGTTATTTTTTATAATATTAAAAGTCATACCGATTTTTTAATTAATGAAAAAGGTCATACCAAATTTTAAAAGTCATACTCAGCCTTTTAGAAAGTCATACAAGTGTTAAAAAATGTCATAAAGACTTAAATAAAGTCTGTAAATTGTCTTGTACTAGAAAGTCATACGATCTTTCCTCTATAAATATGAGGAGTTCTCTTCATATTTTTGTTGTTGTTAAAAATATTCAAATTCAGAAATTTGTATGCATTGTAATATTCACATATTTCTGTGTAAAGTTTGGAATATAATTTTTAAACCCGAACACTTCTTGTCGAATTCGTTCTAGATATCTTTATCAATTATAAACCTTTTTATCAGATTAATTTTTGTAATACTTTTCAAGTTAAAAAAATTATCTTCTACTTGAACAATATTTCATAAATATTAATATTTCGTGATTAATTAAAATAATATTTTAAATCAGAAATTTCGCGACAATTTTATGATATTGTATTCAACCCCCCTTCTACAATATCAGGGACTAACAATTTGTCTGAGCAACGAGCCACAAACCTGTTCAAAGCAGCTACCCTTCTGGTTAGGCATAGAACCACCCTCACATTTCGAGGGGATCTCAATTCAATAAGAGGTTTAATTTATCTTTGCGGGATTTGCTTCAATCCCTCGGTGGTTCACAATGAAACCCAAGAAATTTCTATATTCCACCCCCAAAGACACATTTCTGTGGGTAGAGCTTCATACACAACCTCCTCAAAATATCAAACATTTCTGACAGATGAGCGACGTGATCAATTGCTACCTTTGATTTGACTAGCATATCATCAACATAGGCATCCATTATTTTGCCAATCTAATCCTTGAATATGAAGTTCACTCTCTAGTACATTCCTCCAGCATTGAGCAACCTAAATGGCATTCCAATATAGCAATATAGCCCCTATCAGTTATAAAAGTGGTATGTTCCTGATCAGGTTCATACATAAGGATTTAATTATACCCAGAGTAAGCATCCAAGAAGGTCAGCAAATCATGTCCGGTAGTAGAATGCACTAGTTGATCAATTCAAGGTAAGGGGAAGCTATCCTTGGGGCAAGCTTTATTTAAGTCAGTGAAGTCCACACATGTACGCCACTTCTCGTTGGGATTCTTGACCAAAATCGGATTTGCCAACCATTGTGGGTAGAAAGACTCTCGTACCAAGTCAGTGTCATGCAACCGATCTACCTCTTCCTTGAGTGCGAAAGCCCTCTTTCTGCTGATAGCTCGGCGTTTCTGCCTTATAGCTCTCTTTTCCGGATCAATATTAAGTTTATGACACAAGTCCTTTAGGTCTATGCCTACATGTTTGAGTGAACCCAAGCGAACACGTCCAAATTTTCTTTCAAGAAGGTGCTCATAGCTTCTCTTATGTTGAGATTCAACTATTTTCCCACCTTGAGGTTCTTTGTAGGATTAGATTCATCTACCAGGATTGATATAGTATCCTCAGCCACTCCAACCTTTTCCTTTGTTTCTGGCATTCTAGGATCTAAATCAATTTACACTGGAATCTCCTGATTTTGAGCTTTCCATCACATGGAGCTTCTACTATCAACACTAGTACATGGGTACCTACCCTCGAAAAACAACAACATCTTGATAGGGGTCTTCGCATGGATGTTGCACATACATGATCGCATTGCAAAAATCTCTCTTTATCTCCTTTGCATCTTTCCACAATACCTCTTGTGCCTGAGGTTCTCTATTATTACCGTAGGTCAGCTGCACATACTTACATGCTTTTTTAGCAGAGTGTAGAGCATTATTGTAACACTCTCTCGAATACACCTACGAACCTCGTATATAACTGATTCCATTAGGAGTCGGGAACTTCATTGCCAAGTGATATATTGAGGTTATTACCCTCATTTATTTGAGAAGAGGTCTCCCCATAATAGCATTATATGAAATATCTTCGTTGACCACCATAAATTCGGCAAACTGTGTAACCGATAGAGGTTCCACACCTAGAGTTACAAGAAGGTTCCAAAATTTGGACTGAGTTTCTATTAAATCCATAGAGCTCGTTGTAAGATGCCTTCATTTTCATATCTAGATATCCCATCTTCTAGTAAGTGCTATATGCAAGGATATTGACAAAGCCTCCATTGTCAACGAGAACCCATTGTACATTCAAACCTCCAACAGAAATAGAAACGACTGAAATAAACTTATAAAATAAAATAAACTCAATTTAAACTAAAGAGATGCAGATAAAAGATAAGTACTAATTTAAAATTCAAAATCTAAACTAGACTCCCCAATTACTCCCTGGAAGACCGTGTTACATGGTTCATGAACTTTTTATTTAATTAAAGTTTATTCCTCTCTTTAACCCATTTAGCACGCGACACATGTCAAACACCTTTTCACATTCACTGCCTATATATATAAGCAACACTTTACTCCCATTCTCTTTTTTTATCCCTTAATAACTTGAGACTCTTTATCTCCCACACCTTCCTCGAAGCAAGAAATGTCGGTGACTCTAAACGACACCATAACCCCAGTGAAGTTCTTCAGTCCCTACTGCATCTTCAATCCAAAATCAGGTATGGATAATGACCATTCCTTTCACCATGTTTTCTTCGATTTGATGTTATTTTAACCAGACAATCATGCTTGTATGCGCACCTATGCCCACACACACCCTTTGTTTGTGAATACACACACACACACACACCAGTATTCAATCACACTCACAATTCGCATGATTGTCGCATACTCTTGAAGAAATAGTGATGTTTATGCATACACCCATATAATCACACATAATCACTGCATACACACCCCTGTACACATACTAACTCCAAGTAGACAACATTTTCTTAACTTAGTCATTGGTACTACATCTGATAGCCCAATAACGAACTCTACCTAAGTTCTCACATTATCATCTTATATAAGAACAACTCTTAACACTCTCGTATCTAAGTACTATAACTCAAGCTCTGATACCATTTCTGCAACGCCCCCAAACCCGGGGTCAGGGATTTGAGTTGTCACGTCACCATCCAGTCATTTAAAACTTGCAATAACTCAATAATCCAATTTAATCACATCACAGACCCCTCTCTCACACACATACGAGTTATAGCCTTGGAAATAATATACAACCAGTATCATTAGTTATTACAAACCAAATTTCCTTTTCCAGGATCTCATGCTATAAATGATAACCTCTACATGAAGTGACATTAATAACTCGCTCAATATTGAAAACCTATACAACTTACTTCTGTAGAATAGTGTTGAACTGAACCATCTCAAATGTGAATCTCCTACTTTCCTTCCTCAGAGTATGGATCCAATCGAATGTATTATCACTTTCTCTGAAAAAATTTAATATAAAGCAAGGGTGAGGGAAAGAATGCTCAGCAAATTATCCACTCAATTATTTATGTGCCTCTCATTGAAGAATATGATAATCACTACTATCTCAATAGTATAACATAAGGTTACCTCTAGGGTAAGCATAACAAAGTAACTCCTGATGCTACATATAGTCAGAGTTTTTCGTTAAAAGTATCTATACTAAACATTAAGTTTAGAATAATATAACACGAACAATTAAGTTCACTATATAAAATAAGACATTATTGAATATAGTGTTACCACTCTTTAATACTTTCTCTAAAGCTTTTGAGATAAAACCCAATGAACTTATTACGTTCTGTTAGAAATTATGAGATTTGAAGATAACAAATTACTTATAATTACAATAGGGATTTAAACTTAATTGTAGCTCGTCAATGGATATATGACTTATAAACATCCATTGACTAGGAAACCAGTTATTAGTTGAAACTTGTTAATCAACTGATAAATTGGATTATAACATTTGATTTATGTTTCATTATCAATTGATTGTAATGCCTCGATGGATATTGTAAAGTTATTGACTGATGTTTATTGACTTTAATTTATAGCTTCTCAACGGATGTGAAGAATGGCTGATTAACTATAAATATTCTACGTTAGAATTCTCACAAATGAAGTGATCAACAGATATTGAAGTCAATGGATAAAGACACTGCTCGATGGATAAAAGCTATCAATGGATAAAAGCAATCAACGGATAAAGAACCATCAATGGATAAGGAGTCGATGGATAACCTGATTATCCATCGATACATCAATTGATCGATGGATAACCTATTCATTGATGGATGAGCAAATGAGAATCAACTAATAAGCTTAATAATAATTATCAGTTGATCAAAGTTTCCCAAATTAGTTAAAGACAAATGAGATGAGATCTTTGCATAAAGTAAATCAATGGAACACAGTCCTGTCAGGATTGTGAAGACTTTCAAGGCAACACATTCTTCAAGGAATGGATCAAGACAAAGATATTTCCAGGACTAGACAAAGTCTAATGAAGACTGTGAAAGTAACTAATTTCTATTTTCATGTAAACATTGTAAAGTGTATTTTATGATGTTACCAATTGATAGAAAATAGAAGTAGAAGTGAACTACTATATATTGATTAGTAGTCCATTATAGCAAATAAATTGTAGAAGAAAAATCAAGAACTCAAGAAAGGTATAATAGAAAGCTAGAAAATATTTGTAGTGCTTTTCTTAGTTCAAAACTACATTTTTGTAAGCAGCTTGGTATCTTTACCAATGATAATTGAAAGAAAAAATACAATAGTTGAAAAACCAATCCACTAGTAATTTTTAAATTGCTTTGTTCTATTTTCAATATATTAAATCTTCAATCCACAGTTTAAATAGTTCATTCACTACATATTTCAAAACAGAAAAATAAATCAAAGTAAAACTTGTATCCGCAAGAATTTCTAAAATTCTTAAGTTTATATTCAATCCCCCCTTCTACAAACTTCTTGTACTCAAGGGAAAATAACAACTAGTATCAGAGTCTGCCTTTCAACATACAAAAAGTTAAGATCTAAGTACATCAAGTATGGGTCAAAAAGCCATAGGAGTGAAGATTCTACCTCTAGAGAAAGATGAGTACTTTTCCTGGAAAGTCAAAATGCACTTGCATCTACTATCCATTGATCCTTCCTATGTCAACTACATAGAGAAAGGTCCAAATGTGCCTATGAAGATAGTTACAAGTGTGAATGCAGATGGTACTCAAGTACTAGACAAACTTATTCCAAAACTTGTGAGTGAATACATAGATGAGGATGAAAAGGAAGTACACAAGGATAAAAAGGCTATGAACATTTTGTTTAATGTTCTTGACAAATATATGTTTGACAATGTTATCAATTGTACAACCTCCAAAGAAGTCTGGGATACTCTTCAAACTCTATGTGAAGGCACTGAGCAAGTAAGGAAGAACAAGATGCAACTCTTGATTCAGAAATATGAGGCCTTTCACTTCAAGAGTGGTGAAGCAATCAATGACACATATAGTAGGTTTCAAAAGCTATTGAATGAGTTAAAACTATATGGAAGAGTATATGTTGTTGAAGATACCAACCTCAAATTCTTGAGGTCCTTACCCAAGGAATGGAAACCAATGACTATTTCTATAAGACAATCTCTTGACTTTAAAGAATATACTCTTAATAAGTTGTATGGAATCCTGAAGACCTATGAGTTGTCACTATAGAAAGATAAGGAGAATTAGAAAATTTAAAAGAAAGAAAAGTCTATTTCCTTGGTGGTCAAGGATAAGTAAGTTGCAGAATCTTGTGAAGATGTTGTTGTCAAATAAGGGAATAAAAAAAGTCATGGAAAAAGTACAAGTGGTATTAGACATGATGAATCTTCAATTAAGAAAAGAAAATAAATAGTTGAAGATGATGAGTCATATACTAAGGATGAAATGAATGAAATAGATGAGCATTTGGCTTTTCTATCAAGGAAATTTTCAAACTCAAATTCAAGAGGAATCCTATGCAAAGGCCAGGATCTCAGTTTAAGAGAGACAATCAACAAGGAAAAAATCTTGTTGACATGACTCAATTTAAATGCTTTAACTGTGGATTGACTGGTCATTTTTCTAATGAATGTAGAAAGCCAAAAATAGAGAAGAAATCAAAGCCTAGTGATGTTATTGACTATAAAAAATGTACTTTGATTTGCTCAAACAAAGAGAAAAGGCTTTTGTAACAGAAGAAAAGGACTGGGCTGCTGAGGATGATTCTGAAGAAGAGGAATACATCAATCTTGCACTAATGGCCAATCATGATGACCAAGAAGCTTGTTCCTCTAGCATTCAGGTAATTTCTACAAATCTATCTGAGTTATCCAAAGATAAATGCAATATTACCATTACTGAAATATCAAATGAATTGTATAATTTGCATGTCACTCTCAAGTCTTTAAACAAAGAGAACACTAGGCTCAAGAATAACCTAGAATCTCTTACTGAAAGAAATATTTATCTAGAAAGTGAGCTAGTGCAAATTGACAAACTCAAGGTAGAATGCAGAGATGCTAGAAAAGAATTGGTTGAGTGTAAAAAGGAAATAGAAAATTTGAAAGAAAAATTAGAAGAAGAACTAAGAACCATTGACAAATGGAATAGGTTGAGTAAATATAGTAAGAAGTTGAATGACATTCATGGAACAAATTCTTTCACCATGCTGTTTGAGACTCTTGAAAAATTAGCCATTGATAAAAATTAATCTTTAGAAAAGAAGCAATTGATTGCTAACCCTGAATCAACTTATAAGGATTATCCATCGATTGATAATGTTATCTCAACGGATAATTATACATCAATTGAGGAATCATCAAATGGTAAACAATCTGTCTTTAAAACCAGGCTTAACAGAACTGTTACATTTTTAAAAGGAGGTAGTTCCTCTGAACCTCAAATCAAAGTTGAAAAGGCCAATATAAGGTTTATATCCTAATAAAAGGAAGAAAAAGAACAAAAATGGTAAAGTGGGCATAAACAAGCACAATAATTACACACCTGACAAGTATGCCCCTAGAAAGATATGTGTTAAGTATGGTAGCAACAATCACTTATTTGTGCA
Source organism: Oenanthe javanica (assembly GCA_008931105.1). Classification (NCBI taxonomy): domain Eukaryota; kingdom Viridiplantae; phylum Streptophyta; class Magnoliopsida; order Apiales; family Apiaceae; genus Oenanthe; species Oenanthe javanica. The sequence goes on from QRFB01004680.1 coordinate 20,450, forward strand.
ACGCAAGTCCAACAAGCCTACAACATCCAATGTGCATGTGACATGCATTCTAGTTCTGTTTATCCTTAATTAGTTGATCCTCATGCTATTCATGCTCAATATGCATCAATGCCTTATATGTTTAATCCATATCTTGCATTTGCTAACATGAATATGTCTTTTATGCCCTGGAATATGCACAATAATTTTCATGCTATAAATTTCTCTAATTCTGCAAGGATAAGTATTCCTAGTATTAGCACTAAGAATCCTGAGGTGAGGAAACCAACACCTAAGTTTAAAGTGGAAGTAAAATCACCTAAACCAAAGGTAAAAAAGTTAGAAACCAAACCAAAGGTAGCAACTAATAAGACAGGACCGAGGAAACTTGGGTACCAAAATCAACTTGATTGTTTTTGGATGTGTGCAGGGAAAAAGAAGAAATCTTTGGTACTGGGACAGTGGGTGTTCAAGATATATGACTGGAGATAAATCCCTACTCACAAAGTTCGAGGAGAAAGCTGGACTTGGAGTAACTTTTGGAGATGACAGCAAAGGATACACCGTGGGATATGGCTTGATTTCAAAAGAAAATGTATTCATTGAACCTGTTGCATTAGTTGTTGGCTTAAGACACAATGTGTTAAGCATAAGTCAACTATGTGACAGTGGAAATAATGTTGAATACGATACTCACTAAATTAAAAAATTATTTCGAATCTTTTGCGGATAAATAATTTAGAGTTCGGTTAGTGGGTTCGAATTCATGAGGTGAAAAGTGTTTAGGAGGCTTCCTTACTAATTTTCTGTATTTATGAATAATCATTATTGTTCTAGAAAATTAGCAAGTAATTTAATGAGACAAGTTTCGGGGAATATATCTTTCGTATATAAACCCTGAGGTTGTTACATCCAATTAAAAATATAACTGGTTTCCAAAAACATATTAGTTAATTGCTTCTACAAAGATATATAACTTAATCCCTATAAAATATTTGACCATGTATTTGTACTAACGAAATCAAGCTAACAGAGAGTGTTTTACAATAGCCCTATGTATTTGCAACATAATTAACTTGCTAGAATATAAAACTCCGGTGAAGAAGGTATATGTATGGCTTTTTATGCTCTTCTTTTCCGGCTTCAATTTCCTCTCTGTATCTCTCTGTATCGTTGTATATTTCAACAATTCAAAATGAGCACGTCATTTTGTTTATATGGTGTAGACTTTTCAAACCAATTAAAATTGATTTGCTTGACAATGCTAAGCCCTTTGTTGCGCTTGTAGAGTTCATATGGTGTATAGGCGCCACTAAATAGCTTTGTTACGCCTATAGATGTTTGTTGCACCAAGGCATCTTTGCTGCGCCTCTACTCTTACTTCAGTGTATAGGCGTCGATAAATGCCTTATAATATTCAACAATTTTCCTTACACCTAAAACTGATGTTTGTTGTGCCTCTACACTCAATGTCTTCTACATGCGCCACTAAATCTTCACAAAATTTCCTTGCGCCATAGACACATTTAATTGCGCCTCTACACTGCTTCCCTTGTGCAGGTGCCACTAAATATTCACTTAAACTTTCCTTGTGCCTTGTACAAGTTTAGTTGCGCCTCTACAATGCTTCCCTTGTATAGGTGCCACAAAACCTTTTCCTTGCGCCTTGTACCTTTTATTGCGCCTCATACAAGGTTTCAAGTGTGTAGGAACCACCAAATGTAGTAATACTTGCCTTAGTCATATTCTTGAAATTCTTGAAGTATTTACCACTTGGTTTTCACTCTTCTGGCTTGATCAACTGAATTTCTTCCGATAAATCAAAGTAATTCTCTCCTTGTTGTGTTGGCGCTTAGTGCACTGGTCTGGTTCACAAATGACAAACACTGAATTGAATTCCATTGGCTTCTGTTTAGTTTCAACTAATTAACTTTGGATTGTTGCCTTGCTTCGAACACTGACCGTTGATAAACATAGTACTTTCACTTGAATCTTTTCTGGTACTTCGACAACATCTCCATTATTACCACAATCTTGAATACTTCATTATATGTTCTTCACTGACGTTTGAACATATGAATGAACTTCTTTCAGTGAGTATAACTTCAAGACTACAGCTGTCTTCTTTAACCTTTGTCTTCACCCTTTTAGATTCTTATGCTTCGAACACTGTCTATCTTCAATCAATGCATTTACACTGAAATCTTCTAGTGACATTTTTATACTGAATCTTCAACACTTCTGAAACCCTGGAAGTCTTTAGACATTATTCTTCACTGAGGCATGAACATAATAATGAACTTTTCTCAATGACCTGTAGTAAACTTTAAAACTTCTTCTAATGTCTTGATTCACTGTATCTGCCTTGTCTTCATTTCTTCCTGATTTCTATGTAGGCATAGTATTACTTACTTGTCTTGTTCTAGTGTTGAGTTATCATGATTACTATTCACATAGCTTCGTAATATCACCAACAATCTCCCCCTATTTGATTGTTAAACTTAAAAAACAAATCTCATAGAGAGGATAACTCAACTAACAACTAGAAAAAGTAATGGTCCGGGACTTGTATATAATGCTACTAATTTTTCTAGATCAGATTCTGCATTTCCAGATTTCTTGTGTAACTGAAATGAAAGATGTTTGTTCCTCTAGCACTGAACTAATATTCATGTAGTATCATCTTTATTTCTGTCTATGTTTGAGCTTTCTCTGCTTCAAAATCCTTAAAAGACTATATGAACATATTCACTAAGGAAGCCTTGAAGGTCCCCGATCTAGATCAGAAGGTAGCTATGATTTCCATATAGCAAGGGACTTCTGACGAAAATTTCTAGAGATCGTTAGCCAAGAGATCCCCCGAATGTATGAATGAGCTCCAGGAGAGAGCCGAAAAATATATCAAGGTCGAGGAAAGTATGAGGAAAGCCCAAGAGTTTCAAGCCTCAAACACCTACTCTAAGAAGCGAACTAACAATACTGAGTATACTATTGATACCAAGTATGCAAGGAAGGATGATGTCAATGACTCCGAGAAGAAAGGAGAATCCAGGTTCACCGAGTATGCAAGGCTAAACACCACCTGTAGCCAAATACTGATGGATATCGAGAAGGGTAAAGATCTTCTGTTGGGTCCCAGAAGTATCGTACAAGGGGGGTTGAATACGATACTCACTAAATTAAAAAATTCTTTTAAATCTTTTATGGATAAATAATTTAAAGTACGGTTAGTGGGTTCAAATTCATGAGGCGAATAGTGTTTAGGATGCTACCTTACTAATTTTATGTACAAAACAAATTAGTTTTTTGCTTCTACAAAGAGATATAGCTTAATCCCTATACAATATTTGATTATGTGTTTGTATTAACGGAATCAAGCTAACAGAGAGTGTTTTACAATAGCCCTGTGTATTTATAACATAATGAACCGGCTAGAATATAAAACTCCGGTGAAGAAGGTATATGTAAGGCTCTGTGACTTCTTCTTCTCCGGCTTCGATTATTTCTCTATATTTCTTTGTTTTATTTGTGTGTTTCAACTATAACAAAATGAACACGTCATTTTGTTTATATGTGTAGACTTTTCAAATAAATTAGAATTGATTTGTTCTTCTCGGTGCTAAGTCATTTGTTGCACTTGTACTCTAGTTGCAGTGTGTAGGCGCCACGAAATCCCTTTGTTGCGCCTTTGCATCTTTGTTGTGCCTAGATGATTGTTTATGGCACCTCTACTCTGCATGCCTTGTATAGGCACCATTAAATGCCTTAGAATGTTTTCTTGAAGTTTCTTTATGCCCCTTGTCAAGGTTTGCTGCGCCTATACTCTTCTTCCCTTGTATAAGCGCCACAAAACCTTGGCTAAGCTTTTGTTGCGGCTTGGCTTGAGTTTTGTTGCGCCTGCACACTGAGTTCCTTGTGCAGGCGCCACAAACCACTTAGTTTCTATTGCAAGCTTTCCTTGCACTTTATAAGATATGTTTGTTGCGCCTTTAACATTCTTAATGCGCCTCTAGAGTGCTTCAAGAGTACAAGAGCCACCAAATGTAGTAATACTTGCCTTAAACAATTTCTTGAAGCTTGAAGTATTTACCACTTGGTTTTCACTCTTCTGGCTTGATCAACTGATTTTCTTCTGATAAATTAAAGTAATTTTGTTCTTGTTGTGCTGACGCTTAGTGCACTGGTCTGGTTCACAAACGACTAACACTGGATGAAATTCCCTTGACTTCTGTTCTATTTCAGCTGATTAACCTTGGACTGTTGTATTGCTTCAAACAATGACTGTCAATAAACACTGTAACTTTCACTAAAATCTTTTCTGGTACTTAGACAACGTCTCCATTATTACCATAATCTTGAATACTTCATTCTCTGTTCTTCTCTGATGCTTGAACATATAAATGAACTTCTTTCAGTGGGTATTGCTTCAAGACTGTAGTTGTCTTTTTTAACCTTTGTCTTTACCCTTCTAGATTCCTATTCTTCGAACACTATCTATCTTCAATCAATGCTAATACATTGAAATCTTCTCGTGGCACTTCTATATTGAATCTTCAACACTTCTGAAACCGTGAAAGTCTTCAACCATTATTCTTCACTGAGGCATGGACATATAAATGTACTTCTCTCAATGACTTATAGTAGACTTCAAAACTTCTTCTAATGTCTTGATTCACTGTATCTGCCTTGTCTTCATTTCTTCCTGATTTCTGTGTAGGCGTAGTATTATTCAATTTTCATATTCTAGTATTGAGTTATCACGATTACTATTTATACAGCTTCGTAATCTCACCAACAATCTCTCCCTATCTGATTATTAAACTTAGCAAACAAATCTCATAGAGAGGATAACTCAACTAACAACAAGAAAAAGTAATCATCCGGGACTTGTAAATAATGCTACTGGTTTTTTTGGATCAGATTCTGCATTTCCAGATTTCTTGTGTAACTGAAATGAAAGATGTTTGTTCCTCTAGCACTGAACTGATATTCATGTAGTATCATCTTTATTTTTATATGTGTTTTAGCTTTCCCTACTTCAAAATGCTTCATAGTTGAACTTAAAGAACTTATCATAAACAGAGCTTCATAAGAATTAAAATTCCTGGGAACGTCTTCAATAGAACATAGTCATTCTTCCTTTGAGTAATGTTCTCCCCTAGAGAATGTCATTCTTCTTCTCTATCTTCTTCTCTTTTTTAGATGATCAATGGAAGTGTAAATTCTTTTCTGTGCATCCCACTTAGAAGAGGAATCCTCTATTGACAACTCCTTTCAAGTATAGGGTACAGTTTCTTGATTCTCCCATATTCTATTGTTTCTCATAAGGAACAGAAGGTAATATTTTCTTCTTTTTCTTGTCTAAATTCTCCCCCTAAGGATATTAACTTCTCCTAAGGATACGAAGATAAGACTTTATTAACTTCTCATATTCTCTTTTTTCATACTAAATTATCCCCCTTAGTTGAGGAATCCTCCAATGGCCCATCTTTTGAATGGTTTGTCTTCCAAAGAAGGTTCTTCTCTATCATTGATTATGAAAACATAATAGCTTTTCTTTCAGAAGTATCAAGTAGCAAGGCTAAGTGTTTGGTATATAGTTTCCTCACTTCTACTACATTCTATTGGTGTTTACACTTAAGTGTCGAGCACTTAGAAGTGTTTCACTCTTTCTCTCCCTGCCTCTCACTCAAGTGTATCTATCCCTCACTTTCACTTAAGTGTTTCTCTCTCTCACTTTCACTCTGCATTCCAAATATAGCCTTCTGTACCTACAAGTGAAATCCATCAATTCATTTATATTCTCATCACCTGATTCATCAGAATTAACTGAATCACTATTAAGTGGAGAATTGTCTCGTAGAGGTGTTCTTGATCTATCATGCATAAGCATTGTCTCATCACCAGACTCAATAGCAATTGCTAAATCACTGTCTAGTGGAGCCTCACCTCTTTGAGATGGGTTATCCCAAGATATTAATATCTATTAAGGAATCATGCCTTGTTCTATCAAGGAGTTGCCTCATGCCTTCTCCGTAAACGGGAGGTGGACATTCCTTTTCAGGATCTGGAAATGTTCTTTCCAGGAGGGGCGAAGTAGTAGACAAAGTAATGAATGGCAATTTAGAGCCTACTTTTCCCTCGTAACCCTGTGACGGGAATTTTATGTAAAATACCCTACTTGACTCATCCGAAGAATTCTTTTCAAGGAGTTGCCTCTCAAGCCCAAATAAATCTGAACAAGAGATCTCTCTTTCGGGATACAGAAGATTAATTTTTGTTTGAGGTAGATACTTAGACAATGTAATGTATGGCTAACTAGAGTCTGTATCACATCTGAATGCCTATACCTCACACTGTGCATGTCTTGCAATGTGTTCCTAGAATTTATCTGTTTAGGCTTACCATCAGTGTGATTGCCGATGGTGTGCTTGACTCATTACAAGGTGTTCTGGCTGACGAACGAATTTCAATGGACTCACCTTATTGAGAGAATGATTCCACAGACATTTTTATTGCCTTTTCAGCTCTGTATCCTTTTGAGAAGATGCAGATGAGCTTACAGTTACCTCAGTTTATATACTACTTTTCTTCTCTAGAGGTAGAGTTATGGGTGCACTTCCGACTTCATCCTTATTTGCTGCATCAAGTGCAGTTTCTCCCTTATCAACCTCTAACTTACATATGTTCCTTGAATCTCTAGGGGTTAATATATGGAAGTGGATGAATTAGTTTTTGGAACTAAGGTCTGGGTAAGATATTGATGGGTTTTCAACCTCTTGGCCAGCTTCTTAAGCCACTAGGGGCTAAACAGAAATAGACAATCAAGATAAGGAGATAATCACCTTAACATTCCAAAACATATTTTTCATCTCAAAGAGAAGGAAAAATATAAGAACGAATGGTAATTGATTACATTAAAGCACTTTTAGTAAAAGAGTTTTGTCGGATCTAAAGATTTATCATTTAAGAGCATGATACAAAATTTTCTTTAAGATACTAATTCCATAATAAAATGCGGGAAAGTGTATCAGAGAAAAATTATATCCCTTATGAATTTCTTATAAGGCAAACTTCCCATAATAAAACGTGAGAATTTATAACAAAGAAGAAATTCAACTCTCCTACCAAATTATATCTTAATAAAATGACTCTTTTCCGTAGCACTGTAAGTTTTAAGAACAGTTTTGCAAAACATCCTTATCAGATAAATGACTATGATTTTCCGACTCATAATGAAATTATAATTTGCATCATTTTCGTCCACCTGATAGTATCCCCGACTTAAATAAAAACATGACAATTGGGGTGAATGAATGCTTAACAATACAATACAAGGCCTTCAAAGCAAAAACCACTGTTTTGGTACTATGAATCAATGTGAAACTTACATTGAAACAAGTGTTTAAAAACAAATTATTTTATAAGTGATTGATACCTCGAAGTAAAAACAATTTCTCCGTATTAAATAGCAGTAACAAAGTTTCTGCCACTCTAAAAGAAAAAATTAAGAGAGAAAAAGTTTTGTAAGATAAAACTTTTAAAACTAACCTTTGGGAGAGGATAAACGATTTTGAGATTTAAAGAAAGATTATCCTCAAGAAAAGTTTGATTCACACCCTAAGATTTAGAAATCAAAGTAGGGCTGCAAATTAAAAGATTTTCAAAAGAGAGGTTTTGAAAAAGAATTTTAATATTTTCTTCTTTAAAACTGATAGAAAAATGAATGTATCTATGAATAAAAAGTTTTAAAAAAGAATCATACAAGAAATTCTTTTTAATACATTCAAGTTTAAAATTCAATTAAATAAAGAAAACTAATTGTAATATTAAACAGTTACCACATACATGCATATTTAAATCTAATAACATGTGGCAATTATTCAGTAGAACAATAAGCATTTAGACATATTTTTATTATTGATGATTTTAGACAAACAACATGTATTATCATTAATATTAAAAATATCACAATTAATTGCAAAGAAACATTAACAAAATATCATTATTTGATATTTACCAATAATTTCAAAATGCAAGAAATTATGCTTCTAATATTTTATCAAATCAAAATTATGAAACTAATAAACATTGAATTGCTTCAATCCATAATTTTAATAAGATAAAATAATTTCGCTAAATACTAAATATCCATAAGATTGAATATTAGTATCTAATTTCCTACGCTATATCTAATAATCGTCACTCAAGCATATTGTAATTATTCTCATAACAATTATTAATGATATACGTAAACTCGAGGAAATAGTTGGAAAAAAAATTCACAAGTCCTATACATATTAACATTTAATACTTGTGATATTAATTACAACTCCTCACAAATGAAATCAAATTTTAAAAATATTTTCTAAGTATATAAAATATTGAGAGTTTTATACACATGACTTAGAAAATACTTCATCTTCCAATATTATTGAGTTTTGAAATATGTATTATTTATTTAGAACATAAATTCTAAATACTGTCACTAATATCAAAAGTATCACAATTATTTATAATAAAATATTTAAAAGTATCGGAGCAAAATATCAGAACAATTAAGCAATATATCATTGACTAATACTTACCAAATATTTAACATACAAATAATTATGCTGCTAACTTATGCTAAAAAATTTAACTACCATATATACATATAACATTGTAAGCATGATAATTAAACTAATAGTAAAAAGTACGAGGTACTGGATTTTAAATAAATTGACAAGTCCCTTAAATATTGAAAATTTAATACTTGTGAACTCATTTGAGAATTCCTTGCAGATGGAATTTCCAACAAATATGCACATAAATAATATCCCAAGTTCACTAACCAACTTAGATAAAATAAATTCATCAAGTTATTTAGCAAAAATCTACAAGTTATTCTACTAGGGACGAATCTCGAAAGAAATGATACCTGGTGTCCATGAGTTTGTTCCTTACGTGGTGTGGAGAGATTAACAAAGTTGTTGGAGTTGAAGTAGTTTCCTTGTCCAGAAGATTAGATCATCACATTCACTAGCTGCTTTAAATTTCACCTTTCCCGCAGTTATATGTGTTGAATGCTTTCTCTCATTTCAACAAGAAATCAACTTCTTCCACGAAATTGACAGCTTCTAGGAATTACTTCCATGTCTTTCTTACAACGTGCATTAATCCAAAAAGAATTATAACTTTTCCACCATGCTCATGTTGTACCTACTCTACATTAACTTAGCAAAATATATCTTGCACAAGTTTTATTAGTAGACCCACATATAATATAATCATGTTATACTTGCACATATATTATATATATGTGCCATGTATTCTAGAGAGATATATGTGTATAAAAACTCTACCAAAATCATTTTCAAGTAATTAGCAGTTACAGTGTCATACCATGTCTTTGATGATTTGTTTCAATCCCTAACTCCGTCATAGAGAGCTTGAGAAGAGAATGATATACAAATTCCAATGATCTGCAACTTCAAAGTCCAGGAGTTGTACATCAACTTCAACTTCTAAATCACCATTCAGGAGTGCCCTTGTTCACATTCATCTGATAGGTATTCATGCTTGAATGCTCAATAGGTGCTAGGGATGTCCTATTGTTAGGTCATCAACTTGTTCAGCCCTAATAAGATCAAGTCTCGTCTCTGTTGCTTGCTGTTAGATCTTGAAAGTCCCGAAGATTCTGTTTCCATCATCGTCGATACCTTCTACTTGATAGTAACCTGTAGCAACCAGTTTGGCTTTGTCCCTCATAACAATGCCAATAATCATCCAGTTTCTGAAAACCCTTACTGTACCAATTTCAACCTTGTGTTGTGGTCTGGGTTCCAGCTTCAGTAAATTCTGCCTTCGAACTGATTGAGATCATCTTGCATTACAATCACTCAATCTGGATCAATCAGTGCATCTTTAGTATTCTTTGGGATTCCAGATGTTAGGTCCCGAAAAATATATGTTCATTTTGATTAGCACTTCTAGCCTTTACTCAATAATTCGGTTTACTAAAAACTACACCCCAGGATTGACTTTGACTTCAAACCTTTTGCTTTGGCAGATATGTTCTTGATGTATTCTTTTGATCTTCATTGTGTTGAGTACGACTAGTAGATCCTTCTTTTATTTGTTCCCCCTGAGTTGCTACTAGGATGTGTTGAAGATCTTTCACCTTGTTAAGTGGATTCTGTTAAAGTTCACGAGGTGTGTAGTTTCACTACCATTTCCACTAATAGGATCTAAATCATCATTATTATCATTGATTCCTTCTGCAACCTCAATTTCAACATCAGTATCTGAATTTGACTCTGACGGAATGTCAAGCTTCAAAGATTCAGAATAGTCTTTCATTTGAATGCTTGGGAGCTTGGTGTAGTAGAACGATACATTCAGATTTTCAATCACCTTCTGGTTTTCAATCACATATGCCTCGTAAACTTTCGGCTTCAATGAGTACCCTAGAAAATTGTTCAATGAGCCTTAACTTTGCCAAGATACTCATCTAAATTTTCAGTAAATATCAATTTCTTCCAAACACACGAAAGTGCTTTAGTATTTGCTTCTGATTGGTCATTAACTCATATGATGTCTTTTCACGATCTTTGTTGATTAAAGCAACATACTGTGTTAATTGCTTCAGCTTCAAAGTATCTTTATAAGTGCAGACTTCATTTAGAACTTTATTCGCGAAATTCAGTTCCACTATCTGACTTCAAAGTTCTCACAGCTTACTTTGCTTCCAACTTGATCTACTTGACGTGATCAATTATCATCTGTGATATGTTATCTGTTGACTGCATGAACATCACAAACTTGTAATTAGGGTTATCACTAACTACTACTAAGCATATTTCTTCCATGACATAATTTGCTTTAGTGTGATGTTTTCATTGACTTCCCTATATGACATACTTCAAAGTCTTTCTGGATAGAATTCTAAATGAAGCAGTCCTCTCACCAATTTCATCTTTATCAGAGAATCCATTGTCTTGTTCACCAAGTGTGAGAGCTTCTTATGTCATAACTAACTCTTTACTGATGAAGTTTTACTGAAAAGTTCACTTCACCTTTGCATATAAATTCCATGTTAGCTACGAACAAAATTCCTCACTCTCAGATTAAGTGAGCTTCCAACCTTCTTGTTTGAGATCAAACACTTTTCCTTTTCAATGCTTTTCCAGAAAACCCTTGACAAAGAATTCCCTAGTGCCCTGTAGATAGTGCTTAAGTCCTTCAACAAGAAAGATGCTTCCATTGATGACAATTCCAAAAATCATTATAGCCAAATCCCTTGTACATCCTTTGATGTCATCTTCAAAGGTTACCGTTGGGTAGGCTTTCTCAACCAACTGTGATAATAGAGCTTCAATCTTAATCACATGCCTCGTGCAATAACTGTCATGAAATCATATAACTTTTCTTTTTGTTACATACTCTGCAATCACAAATGATTAAGCTTCTTGGTACTCAACTTCAATTGAGTCCAGATGGGTTAGAGATATTTCTTTAAATAGTGGTAACAACAGCTTCAACCTTAACATGCACAAACTTATCTTTGACTGATCACTTCTCATTTACAGCAGCCTTGACAAAGTAGTCTTAAGGCTACGAGACTAGTGATTCCAACCTAACTTAAAGAGGGCTAGCAGTCTTTACCCTATTGTGATTCTTATACATGCTTTGTCTAAGATTATGCAAGCCCTAAGATATGTATTTTCAAATTTAACTATACAAGCATGAAAATAAGAACACATGGTAAACATTCAGCTTCAAGGTATTAGATAAGAATTATGTAATTCAGGCATGTTATGCATATTAGAAAATTCAGTACTATTTACTTTAACCAACTTACACAAATGTGAAGTAGATTTACAAATATTCAATAATTTTCTAAAAGCACATGGAATAGAAGAACTGACAAATAATAATTCTGTCTAATCCATTTCTGTTGGTGTCTAACATTTTAACTATATATAATTACCTAAGTCAGTTTTAGATTAAGTTTCGAATCTACAAATGTTACTAACTACTAAGATAATTCTACCATTTTTTAACATTCTAATCCCTAACAAGCAATACATGAAATGATATGACATTTAAGTGCAATTATGTGAGTGAGAGCAAATCATGTGAAAATAAGCACATAAATAATTTCAAGAATATGCAGAATATTTGAATAAAACATTATGAGCAATATCAAATTCCACATACACTTATCAAGTCATTTATCACAATAAGAACAAATATAAAATATCTGATCTATGACCAGTTTGTCTATTTATCAATTTTCACAACATTAGTAGAGGTATTAAATCACAGAAGATTTAACTCAAGTTCCAGCAAATATTTAGGGATACACTTAACCGTCTAGAACACCCTATCTAATTTTAGATATTCATTTTACTACATATAAAATCAAGTATTAAATGTACTAACTAAACTCATGAATCCTAGCATGCAATCTTATTCTTAGCAATCAATTAAAAATTTAATTCCTAAGATGCTAACATGCTGACATGGATATAATACATTTCAAAACTTAATAATTATACAGTTCTGAATTAGATAAATGTATACTAGTTAGAATGTGTACCTGTGAAGTGCTTAGTGATTCATCTCCAGTGTTGGTCATTGATGCCAGATATCCATTTGGTTCATCACTATCACTGATAGAATCAATCTTGCATTTAACTTCACCAATAAATGTTTTCCCTTTATTGCATCCTCATTAATTCCTGAGATTCCTGCTACAACCCAACATAGAGTCTGTCATCTTTTGCTTGTACTGGCTTCTTGAACTGTGTAGCATGACCTCTGATCTTGTCTTTCAAATATAAGTCATCCCTGTCTTGCAACCGCCTCTTGAACTGATCTTGGAAATCTCTTTTATGGAATCTATAGGTAAGGACCTTAGATGAAGAATTGGGATTCCGTCTGAATCTGATGTCACTGAACTTCCATTTGCCCTACAGGCTTGACTTGTAGTCTAGTTCTCAAGATATTCTAAAGTATCAAATTCACATACAACACCTTGACCACTACCTCGAGCTACAACATCTTCAATTCAGCTTCTAGGATCATTTCGTTTCTGTTCAGAGGTTCTCAACCTTGACTTCAATCAAATTTGGTTCCTGGGTCACAAATACAGTGGATATGCTAACAACCTGCTTTACCAAATATTATCTTCTTCAGCTTTTGTTCTAGTTCATAGGCCTTCAGCACATACATGTCTTTTACAGATAATATGGTTGTATCCTTAAATCCCTGTTGACTGTAATCCCTGTATTCCAGATGATCTGCAGTGTTAGCACGAACTTTCTGTAATCTCCCTGTAGAATAAACTTTAAGGTTTGTACTGAGATGTCAGGTAGTCCAGTCTGTTCTCCTTCACTACTTCAAACCCCTAAGATTTTTCATCCAAAAATTCAACTCAAATTAACCAAAAACTGTACCCAAATTAATCTCTTCTTTTGCAGCTTCCAAAATATTAGTGGGATCTTATGGAGTAAACCTCTGAGAAAATTAGTACCACAACTTCTTCAGCCTGTTCTAGAATTAACTTCATTGGATAATCTTCAATCAATTTTAGTTGTCTTCAATTGAGCACCCTCGAAGTAATATTTAAGAAAAATTTAAATTTACAGAATTTTTAATTTTCTTAGAAAATAAATTAATCAAAAATAAAAATATAGAACAAATTAATTTTCAAGAATTTTGAATTTTCTTAAAAATTAAAATATCGTAAATTAATATTTAAGAAAAATTTTAGTTTTCAAGAATTTTAAATTTTTTGGAAAAATAAATAAATCTAAAATAAAAATTAAAGATTACAAAACTTGGGGTACCAAACTGCATTTTGAGTATAAGTGGCGCTTGAGGTAACTTGCGCCTAGCTCTTCAAGTTGCGCCTCCAAGTATTATTGTACAGGCACAATTGTATTACTTTGCTTTGAATATTCAATTATCCACTACAAGCGCAACAAAAAAATGAACTTGGCGCCTGTATTAACCACTGTCTAATCAACTGGCCATCTAGCTGCTTAACAAATGGACCAAGTTAATTAATAAATTTAAATTATAAACTTAATTTATTAAAATTTATAAAATAAACTTATTAAAATTTATAACATAAACTAATAAAAGTTTATAAAATAAATTTTATAAAATAAATTTAATTTAAAATTTATAACATAAACTAATTAAAATTTATAACATAAATTAATAAAAGTTTATAAAATAAATTTTATAAAAGTTTATAAAATAAACTTATTAAAAGTTTATAACTAAACTTATTTAACAAGACCTCTAATCCAAACAGTTTCGACACCTTGAGCTTCACTGGGTTAAAGGATCATGATTTGTATATCAATCAGCGAGCTATGATACCAATTATTGGGTCCCGGAAGTATCGTAGAAGGGATTGAATATAATACTCATTAAATTAAAAAATTCTTTTGAATCTTTTGTGGATAAATAATTTATAGTTCAGTTAGTGGGTTCGAATTCATGAGGTGAAAAGTGTTTAAGAGGCTGTCTTACTAATTTTTTGTATTTATGAATAATCATTATTGTTCTAGAAAATTAGCAAGTAATTTAATGAGATAAGTTTCGGGGAATATATCTTTCGTATATGAAACCTGAGGTTGCTACACCCAGTTAAAAATATAACCGGTTTCCAAAGAACAAATTAGTTCTTTACTTCTACAAAGAGATATAACTTAATCCCTATACAATATTTGACTATGTGTTTGTACTAACAGAATTAAACTAACAGAGAGTGTTTTACAATAGCCCTATGTATTTGCAACATAATGAACCGGTTAGAATATAAAACTCCGATGAAGAAGGTATATGTATGGTTTTTTATCTTCTTCTTCTCCGGCTTCAATTTCCTCTCTGTATCTCTCTGTATCGTTGTATATTTCAACAATTCAAAATGAACACGTCATTTTGTTTATATGGTGTAGAATTTTCAAATTAATTAAAATTGATTTGCTTCACAATGCTAAATCCTTTGTTGCGCTTGTAGAGTTCATATGGTGTATAGGCGCCACTAAATAGCTTTGTTGCGCATATAGATGTTTGGTGCGCCAAGGAATCTTTGTTGCGCCTGTACTCTTACTTCAGTGTATAGGCGCCACTAAATGCATTAGAATATTCAACAAGTTTCTTTACGCCTATAACTGATGTTTGTTACGCCTCTACACTCAATGTCTTGTGCAGGCGCCACTAAATCTTTACAAACTTTCCTTGCGCCTTGGACACATTTAGTTGCGCCTCTACACTGCTTCCCTTGTGCAGGCGCCACTAAATATTCACTTAAACTTTCCTTGCGCCTTGGACAAGTTTAGTTGCACCTCTACAATGCTTCCCTAGTATAGGCACAACAAAACCTTTTCTTTGCGCCTTGTACCTTTTGTTGCGCCTCATACAAGGTTTCAAGTGTGTAGGAACCACCAAATGTAGTAATACTTGCCTTGGTCATTCTTGAAATGCTTGACGTATTTACCACTTGGTTTTCACTCTTCTGGCTTGATCAACTGAATTTCTCCTGATAAATCAAAGTAATTCTCTCCTTGTTGTGCTGACGCTTAATGCACTAGTTTGGTTCACAAACGACTAACACTGAATTGAATTCCCTTGACTTCTATTTTGTTTCAGTTGATTAACCTTGGACTGTTTCATTGCTTCGAACACTAACTGTTGATAAACATAGTACTTTCACTAGAATCTTTTCTGGTACTTCGATAACGTCTCCATTATTACCACAATCTTTAATACTTCATTATATGTTCTTCACTGACGTTTGAACATATGAATGAACTTCTTTCAGTGAGTATAACTTCAGGACTGCAGTTGTCTTCTTTAACCTTTGCCTTCACCCTTCTAGATCCTTATGCTTCGAACACTGTCTATCTTCAATCAATGTCTTTACACTGAAATCTTCTAGTGACACTTTTATACTGAATCTTCAACACTTCTGAAAACTTGAAAGTTTTACACATTATTCTTCACTGAGGCATGAACATATTAATGAACTTCTCTTAATGACCTATAGTAGACTTCAAAACTTTTTCTAATGTCTTGATTCACTGTATCTGCCTTGTCTTCATTTCTTCCTGATTTTTGTGTAGGCGTAGTATTATTTACTTGTCATGTTCTAGTGTTGAGTTATCACGATTACTATTCATACAGCTTCGTCATCTCACAAACACAATTGAAACATGCATAATTTTTAACAAAAAAGATGGAAGCCTAGTTATGAATGGGAATAGAAATGGAAATGTGTACATAGCTGACTTTAACTCAAAAAGTGCAGACTCAATGACTTGTCTTCTCTCTAAGGCAAGTACAAATGAAAGTTGGCTATGACATAAAAAATTAGCTCACTTAAACTTCAAATCCATGAATCGGTTGGTCAAGAAAAATCAAGTGAGACGTCTACCACATATGAAATTTGTCAAGGATGGACTATGTGATGTTTGTCAGAAAGGAAAACAAAGGAAGGCATCATTCAAGTCAAAATTGGAATCATCAATTGAGAAGCCACTTGAGTTATTACACATAGATTTGTTTGGTCCTATGAATGTCATGTCCATTGTAAAGAAGAAGTATGCTATAGTCATTGTGGATGACTTTTCAAGATTCTCATGGACTTATTTTCTACATTCAAAAGATGAAGGAAGTGATCTCATCATTAAACACATCAAAAAAGTTGAGAAAATTCTTGAATTGGATGTAAAGAAAATAAGAAGTGACAATGGAACAGAATTTAAGAATTCCATAATGAAAGAGTGCTATGAATCTAAAGGTATCATACACACCTTCTTTGCACCAAGGACGCCTCAACAAAATGGGGTAGTTGAGAGGAAAAATAGGACATTGATTAAAGCAGCTAGAACTATGTTGAAATATGCTAAATTACCAACATACTTCTGGGCTGAGGCCATCAATACAGCATGTTATATTCAAAACATCTCTATAGTGAATCAAGCTCAAGGAAAGACACCTTATCAATTGATCTAGAAAGACAAAAAGCCAAAAGTGGGATTTCTTCATATCTTTGGCTTCAAATGTTATGTTCTCAGGAATCAAGGTGAAAACCAAGAAAAATTTGAAGCCAAGGTTGATGAAGCTATATTTATTGGGTATGCACTAACAAGCATAGCCTATAGAGTATATAATCTTAGACTACACATTGTTATAGAATCTATTCATTTAGAATTTGATGATAAAAAGATTCAAGACTTGTTTGATGAAGGAAATCATGACACACTGCATTTTGAGAATGAATCAAATGGTGTAGATGATGATGAAGAAGTAGAGATCATAAATTCACAAGTACTCAGAAACCCAATATCAGTTGATGTCACAACATCAATGGATAATTTATCAGTTGACAGACATCTATCAACTGATAATGCATCAACTGATAATTCTTCAATGGATAATCAACAATCTAAATCTAGGGTATCCAATTTAGGGGGAGGGTTTCAAAATCAAACCTCAAATTCAAATCAGTTTGAGTGAAATACCAATAATCATAAAGCTTCATCATCAAGGCAAAATTTGCCTCCACAAAGAAAATAGACAAAAAGTCATCCATTTGAGTTAATTATTGGAAATGCAGAAGATGGTGTCAAAACAAGAAGTGCTACTCAAAATGAGTGTCTGTGTAGCAGCTTCATATCTCATGAATAACCTAAAAGAGTTGAAGATGATCTCATGGATCCTGATTGGGTTTTAACTATTCAAGAGGAACTCAATCAATTTGAAAGGAATAAAGTGTGGAAGCTGATGCCCAAACTAAAAGACAGATCTGTAATTGGTACAAAATGGGTATTCAGGAACAAAATGGATGAAACTGGTACTATGACTAGAAACAAGGAAAGGCTTGTAGAAAAAGGATACTCATAAGAAGAATGAATTGATTTTGATGAAACTTTTGCACCAGTTGCAAGGCTAGAAGAAATCATAATCTTTCTATCTTATGCTGCACATGCTAATTTCAAGGTCTACTAGATGGATGTGAAGAGTACATTTTTGAATGGAGTATTAGAAGAGGAAGTCTATGTGAAACAACCTCCTGGCTTTGAAGATCCAAATTTCCCTGGCTTTGTCTATTATCTACTCAAAACACTCTATGGTTTGAAACAAGCACCAAGGGTCTGATATGATACCTTATCTCAGTTTCTCATTGAGAATCACTTCACAAGAGGTACTGTTGATAGAACTCTATTTTGTAGAAATGTTAATGGCTCAATTATTCATGTCCAAATCTATTTGGATGACATTATATTTGGCTCCACTAATGAGGGACATGGTAGAAAGTTTGTCAAATTAATGCAGAGTAAATATGAAATGAGCATGATGGGACAACTTACCTACTTTCTTGGTTTGCAAGTCAAACAAGTTAAGGATGATATTTTTATAAATCAAACTAACTACATTCTTGTTGAATAAATTTGACTTAAGTGAATGTTCTTCTGCAAAAACTCCCATGGCCACTGCCACTAAACTTGAATTGAATACTAAGGAAGCTAAGGTGGACATCTAAGTTATAGAGACATGGTAGGCTCACTTCTATATTTAACTTCTAGTAGACTAGACATAATATTCTCTACATGTTTGTGTGATAGATTTCAGGCTGATCCTAGAGAATCTCATTTAGTGGCTATTAAGAGGATTTTTAGACATCTCAAGGGTACATCAAATTTAGGTATTTGGTATCTTAGATACTCTGGTTTTAATCTAATAGGCTACTCAGATGCAGATTATGCAGGTTGTAAAATAGAAAGGAAAAGTACTACAGGCACCTGTCAATTTCTAGGAAGCAAACTTATGTCATGGTTTAGCAAAAAGAAACACTCAATATCAACTTTAACTGCAGAAGCCGAGTACATTGTTGCTGAAAGTTGCTATGCACAAATATTATGGATGAGGAATTAATTATTTGACTATAGGTTCAACATGAACAAGATTCCTATTTTCTTTGATAACACAAGTGTCATTGCAATAACAGAAAATCCTGTGCAACATTCCAGAACTGAACACATTGACATAAGGTATCATTTCATTAGGGAACATGTAATGAATGGTACAGTTGAATTACATTTTGTCCCTAGTGAATAACATCTTGCAGACATTTTTACCAAACCTCTAGATGAATCTACTTTTAATAGATTTTTCTGTGAATTAGGTATGCTTAATTTTACTCAACCCTAAAATGTATGCTAAATTATTATTATTTTTTAGCCATTGTTCACATTTATCTGTTGAAATAAAGTGATCAATTAATAAATATGTTAATTATCAATGGATATTCTGTAACCATCGATGGATGTATTCGATCAACTGATAAAATATATACATATCGATGGATATTTATCTATCGACATATAAATTACCTTGGTCATTGTTTATCGATCGATAAATAAATTTCCTGAATCAATGGATGTAATTATCCATCGTTGGTAATAGAATTTCTAAAGTTTTACACATCCATTGATCAAATTATAGCCGTTAATTCTTTATTTTATTTGTCAATAGATGAATATATCCATCGATTTCCGTTTAGAGTACTTTAATTCTTTTTATCTTTCAACGGTTATATTCTTAATTAAACTAAATATTCAAGTCATTTTAATCTCAAAAATATAAATAGCAATTACAATTCTCGTTTCAATCTTACTTTCTATTTTATTCTCTATCTCTAAAACTCTGTATCTCTATTTCTCTCTCTCTCTCAAGAACTCCTAAGGCGATTTTACTCATTTTCTTCAAGCTTCTTTCTAACTCACTTTGTTAAGAACAATCAATGGCACCCCAAAAGAAGATTTCTTCATCAACGGATTCATCTATGAGAAGAACAATTTCACAGCATGTTTGATAGTTGATGATGCTCCTACTGACTTCCATCCATTGATGAGATTTTTGGGAGAATGCAAGTTATCCAAGGTTTTCAGTGAAGCACCCACCATCGTGTTTTCTTTTGTTGAAGAGCTGTGGAACTCTGCAGAGGTATCACAGGATGGCAAGATAATCTCATATACCTACAAAGGTAACTCTTACACCATCTCTAGTATTACTATTTCAGCATGTCTAGATATTCATGTTAATAACTGTGAAAAACCCCCAACTGATGAAGAAATTAGGAATATGCTAGCCACTGTTAATTATGCTAAAAATGAAGCTAGTTTAGGTGAAATTGTTAGGAAGAATCTTAGGAAAGAATGGAGTTACTTCTTTGATTCTATTATTAAATTATTTTCTAGAAAAATAAGTCATTTTGATGCAATTACCACAAGTATGCAAGAAATTGCTTATTTAATCCTATTTGATAAGTACTTTGATTTTAGTACGTTGCTCATAAATGAATTAATTGCTAAATTAGGAAGTAAAACATCTAAGAATGACAATATCTATTTTGTTAGATTCTTTATGTTGTTGATTAATGCCTCTATTGGAGAGTATGAGATCACAGGTGAAATGGAGACAATGGAGCCCTGGATTCAAAACAAAAGGGTATTCAAGGATTTGGTGAGAATCAACTTACATAGTAGGTTGTGCCTCATCTATCCTCCTTTTGTACATGTATTTCTCAAGACTAATAATATTCCTTATTTGCAGGTAGAAATGCCTACTTCTTTACCTTCTATAATAATAGAGGGAGTTGGAATTGCCCACATCCTTCCTACACAAGTTGCACAACCTTCTAAATCCAAATCTAAACAAACCACCTCAGTAGTCTCCCAAAAGACTATTGTTGTAAAAACCAAGAAAAGAAAAATAACTGAGGGGAGTATGACGGTGGTTGATAAAGGTGAGGGAACTGGCCAATATCAAGAAAGCCAGAAGACTAAAGAATGAGAGAATAAGAGTGTCCATCCATCCACCAGCCCAATCTCTCAAAAGATTGATGTTAGGTCCAAAGTGTTGTAGAGGGGGGGTGAATACAACTGTTTAAAATTTATGAGAGAATAAACAATATGCAGGTAATAAATGATGACACAGAATTTCAAGAATATATCATTATATTCATTGATGGATTTGCTACAACATTCATAAAAGCATCATGATCAGTTGAACAATAAATACAGCAATTAAAGCTAGATTCAACTGATCCTCTCTCTCACTTTTTGTTTTACAGTAAATGCTCTCTCTTTAAAAATATCGTTGAATAATAGAGATGATGAAAGTCTATCTACTAATAAAAACAAAGTGCTGCTTTTATAATGTCATGTAGTCTTGATCTTGTCCTTTTTGTGTACGTGGCCCAATCAGGACTTCGACAACAAAAAGTACTTTCCCAACAACTCTGGATCAACCGTTCACAATAAGCCACTTGTCCCTTGAACATTAAATGTTACATTTCTACCCGCATCTCGATCTTCGCCTGGACCCATCTCGATCTCGATCTGTGAAAATCTCGATCTCGATCTGGGAGAATCTCGATCTCGATCTATGAAGATCTCGATCTCGATCTGGGAGGACCTCGATCTATGAAAATCTCGATCTCGATCTGGGAGAATATCGATCTCGATCTACCGTGGATTGAGATTTGCCTTTGCAATGTTTTACTTTAATTGTAAATCTCAACCCGCATCTCGATCTGCTGTGGATCGACATTTGCCTTGGCAAATATGCACACATCCAATGTTGAC
>QRFB01004681.1:0-18371 GCA_008931105.1 Oenanthe javanica
CCTACTTTAACTTTGATATTTGTACTGTCAAAGTGAGCTATTCTAAACATACTGTCAATATACTTATGACAATATATATTTTACTTAGCCTAATTTACATTTAGATTAAGTACTATTAATTGATTACATTGTTAACATCACAATTTCTAACAATATTTTATTATTAATATATATATTAGTCTTGTATTTTATTTTCTAAGTTTATATTTATTCAATTTAATAATATAAACTTATATTTACTCAATTTGAATATTAAAATTTAATTATTCTCTTCTAATAAAATTTTTGAATTAATTTTTATATTTATAAAAAATCAAACCTTAACCACTTTTATTAATAACAAAATAATGGATAGTTTTGCCTAACATATTTTTGGGTGTTTATCTATCTATAATCTATAATTAATGAAAGTTTTGAACTTCTACCATTATTCATGTAAAATGGAAGCTCAAAATATTTCTATTTTACTTTGAAGTGTCGCAACTGGCAACAGCTGGATGACAGTATTAACGGAACTTTNATTCTCATTTACTTGTACTCCCTCCGTCTCAAATTAACTGTTTTATTTAATTTTTTGGTGGTCAATTTGATTAAGAATTAAAAATTATTTTTTTTATAATTTTAAAAAACTGAAAAATACATTTTAAAATAAATTAAAGATACTTTTCAATTATATACTTTTGTAATTTTTTTCATTTATATATTATATGTAATTTTCAGTCAAACTTAAATCAATTTAACTCTTAATAAATCAAACAAGACGGTTAATTTGGGACGAAGAGAGTATACATTAGTAAACATAGATGGGGTAATCAACACAACATATAGATCATGAACAACTCTATCAATCAAACCTACAGAGAAAAAACAAGGCCTTTCAATAACATGACTTGAAATAGTATTAAAACCGAGTTCTATCGTCCTTCCAAATCAATGCATTTGACTACATTAATAGATCCTCCGCTACAACTACAAGCATCCCTACATATTGAGGCAAATTGATGGACGCACGACGGACTTATGGACCAGCTAGAATTCACCAAGTCGAAAGAATGAATTCATGAGATTTTGCACAATGCATCAGTGAAATACTAATACACAAATTAGCCCCCCAACCCCAATCTAGGTAGTTGATCTATGTTTTATTCAATGGGCTCTGGGTGTGTCTAACCCAAGTCCGAAGAGGTAAAAAAATAATTTCTTTTTCTATATAAGCGATTTATTTAACATATCCCGCTTCCTTTCAAAAATAAGCTATTAATAAATTTCATTAATATGAATTTTTTTAGAATGTATTTAACAATAAATTTATGTAAATTTGACTCAAAACGAATAATATTATACTATTTTAGAGCTTACTCTTGCCCAACATAGCTGATACAACTTATATCCTCCATGTTATTTTTACCCGTCAGACCTTCAATACTAAAAGCCTCGGGATATGTTCACTTCAATAGAATGAAACGAGAGAATAATGAAATGAAATTTGTACTTTTATTTTGGTGAAATTAGGAAAAATATTTATAATTTTCATTTCTTCTTTCTTTCCATTCCGATCTATTTGAACTAAAATTCTAACTTACATATTTTGGAAGGAATGTTTCATTCCATTTGTTTACCATTTTCCTTGCAATTCTTATCATAGAATATTTAAACTCCTTCATGTTTATTAATAATTTTACTTATACATTCTTCTATCATCGTAAAATTAGCTTATAATTTTTCATTCCATTCGTTCTCCATTTCATTCTCACCAAGTGAATCCAACCTCAGAGTTGAACTTGATAAGCCTCTGCAGAAACCTTCATCAGACGTAATAACACGCTTCGTTGGGAATTCATTCCCAAACTAATTTAATTTGAAGTTTACTTTTCGAAATTAACCTACTTCGTTCAATTATTTCTAAACTAACCTAATTTAATATTCAAATACCGATTTTTTTAATTTATTTTTTTTAAAATCAAAATTCTAATTCATTTTTTATTATTCTTATATAGAGAAAAACCTCTATAAATTAATAATGTCGGGACCGACATATTTTATTAATTTAACAAAATTATTAGTTAATCGATGTAAAAGATGTACCGTTACTATTATGTTTGGATTAAAAATCTGTATTAAAAATATTAATTTATGGCGGATTATTAATTTATCGATTATTAATTAATCGATGTTTTAATGTACATAAATATATAATAAATTTCATATTAGTTTTCCAATAGAATTATATATGTGTGTGTGTGTGTCTATATATATACAAATAATTAAACCTTTTTAAAATAATAACTTCGGGATCAAGAGAAAAACAAATTATTTTATCAAATTTATTACTTATCAAGAGTAAAAATATGCAATCTCCATAATGCTGGGATCGGAAAAAAATATAGAAAACATATGAGTTATATGTTCTTCGCGAAGATCTAATAAATTTAAGTGGTAGATAACATCAAAGTCCGAGATAGGGACCGATCCCGCACCAAACCAAACGGGGAGGGATTTGAAGATTTTTCCGAACACAGGACCGATAACAAAGAATGCTTTATAAAAATTCCTTGTTTTTTGATCTTTATAATTATTAAAAATAATATATATTTATATGTATATATAATAAAATATTAATGATACATATAATTTATATGTATTTATTATACTATAATTTTTTAATCCATTTATTAATTTAAACTTTTCAAATTATAATATTGTTTTATCATGATAATTTTATTTTTATCCCTTTATTTATGTTATAAATTAATATGAATTAAATTTAGTACTTAAAATATGATATACAATTAAAAAAAATTATATATTGTGAAATCTTAAAGTAGTTTTTACTAGAAATGTGGGATGGAATATAATTTTTTTTAAGAAAAAAAGATGAATTTCATAATTACCCACGACAATCATGGATTTGAGCGGAGATTGGGAAGAAAATTAATTCTTACGGTTCCGGAAATGAATTGAAATTCAAGAATCAGGAGCGAAAATAACATTTACCAACTTCGAAATGATCTGATAACCAACCCATAGGTAGAGATTTTAGTTTAATGTATAAGAGCATCTCCAATCAGAGACCCTCGTTAGCTATATTAACTAGCTGTCAGCTAAACAGTACCCAATTTACATATATTCTAAAAAAATAAGGTATTCCAATGCAGGTCTCTTATTAGCAATAATTATACATATCCTGAATTGAGACGCTATATTTTTTGAATCCATTCCCATCATCTAAAACTGATCCATATCATCTCCTGCTAAAATCTTCTCTCTTGCAGCAGCCTTGTATTGAAGAGAGAGAGAGTGAAATACCCAAAAACCAAGCTTATATCAGAGCATACCCAAAAATCAGAAACTTTAAAGGTGAAATATTGTTATATATTTAGGTAGAGCTTGAGAAGAGTAGCGTTTTAAATATATACATAATAGGATTTTAAGATCGATATCATGTTGAAATTAGGGTTTTATTTTCGAATTGAGGAAGAACAAGAGAGAGTTAAGGGGCGAGGAGAGAGAGAGAGAGGTTAGGTTAGAAATGAAATTATTAGACAAAAATTCTTTTATACTCACCCGAAAATTCTTTTAAAAATATTACTTTTTATATAATTAAACCCCAATTAGGCAATTATATTTAATTAGCCTCATTAAAATCTAATTAAATAAATAATGAATTTAAGAAACAATAACTAATATTTTTATAATTTTTAATTTTTAAATTACATAATGAATACAGATGCAAATTACATAACAATCAACAACAAATGAAAGGAAATTAATGACAAATATTAAAGGAAATCACATAACAACAAATATTTAATCATGTCACTTGCATGAATCTAATATCAAGAATCATTCGTGTGTTGTTTTTCATTAGAAATAAATATTTTAGAAGTGCGAATGAATTTGAGTTTGTCTGCAATTTGTGTTTAGTTCAGTTATGAATTTCATTATTTATAACTATAAAAATATGACCGTTGGAATATAGTGATTGGAATATGTCTATTGGAATATATCCATTGCAATATAGCCGTTGAAATTTGAAAATAATAATAAAATATTTAAAACCATTATAGCTAACACCATTGTAATACAACTCTTTGTAAGAGCATCTCCAAGGGGAGTAGCTAAAATGGTTAGCTAAAATAATATAAAGTAATGGTTATGTAAAATTTGCTGAACCTGTAAGGTGTTGTGCTCCAATGGTGTTAGCTATAATGGTTAGCTATATTTCAAAAACAGTATTTTATTATTATTTTTATTATTATTTTATAATAAATTAGCAGGAGAATTGAAGCGGGAGAGTTGATGATGGGCGGGAGACGAGGTGGATGATTATAGAGGACGACTAACCATTCAATAAATATAGAGGATGGATTGAGGTTTTTTAAAATTATTGCTAACTGATGGGCTCCCTTGGAGTGACCCAATTTTTAGAGGATAGGTAAAAATGATACTGTTAAACTGCCACGAAGATTATATAGCTAATACATAATGAAGGTTGAAGTTGTTCTAAGTTCAGTAAATTTTAACTAACCATTACTTTATATTACATTAGCTAACTAATTTAACTAGTGTCATTGGAGATGCTCAAGAGAGTACTATTATCAACAAGTATACAATTTATTTGTAGTACATATTCAAAATTTAACTCAACTTTTTTTAAAAAAAATTATCATTTTTTTAAATCTTTCAAATCATTTTCGCTTGGAGGTAATAATAAACAACCACACTTTACTCACATTATAAACTTATAATCACACGTAAAACATGTTATGTTATGAAATGAAATGCAATACCTATGCGACAACTTAGAATATTAGAATTTAAAATACAAAATGAAAATACCTTCTAATGCTCCTATATACCAGTGTACCAGTAAATCTGTAATCAGTCCAAGTGGCCGTTTGTGGTTCCTTAAACTTAAAATAAGTAACTTATTTTATTTTTATTTTTTTACATATTTTCATATTTTTTTTAAAGATAAATATTTATTTTAGAATTTTNGGCTCCTATATACCAGTGTACCAGTAAATCTGTAATCAGTCCAAATAACACACTCCAAATATTCTTTTGGGGCCTTTGTATACGTCTCAAAGAATATTTAAAACTCTTGTACAACATATTATCCGTCTCATCCCTTTATATTAAAGTTAGCAACCAAGCAAAATGGGAAATTGAATAGTTTGTCTTAAGCCACTATAATTATAAAATTTTGAAATATATATAATACCAAGTTGTAAATTTATTATTAGCTTTNATAGAAAAAATGGGTTGTCAAACATGCCTCAAATAACACACTCCAAATATTCTTTTGGGGCCTTTGTATACGTCTCAAAAAATATTTAAAACTCTTGTACAACATATTCTCTGTCTCATCCCTTTATATTAAAGTTAGCAACCAAGCAAAATGGGAAATTGATAGTTTGTCTTATGCCACTATAATTATAAAATTTTGAAATATATATAATACCAAGTTGTAAATTTATTATTAGCTTTTTCTCATAAATAAAATCAAATGAATCTATCTCAGGTTCAGTTTAATAATAAAAATTTAAATTGCTCTTAATAAATATTCGAGGAACCGATTAAATTAGATACAGTAGTAGGAGTCAACAAACAGAGGGAAAGAGTAGGAGCACGTTTTGGCGGGGATTAGTGGCGTGGGACCCATTATATCCCAACTGTGTCCCCACAGCATACACACACATCACCATTGTTTGCTCATTACAACCAAAGTTGCGGCCAACGACTTGATTCATTCTCTAAACACAAACACAAACACACACGTNACTGTATAAAATGGAGGACCGATTAAATTAGATACAGTAGTAGGAGTCAACAAACAGAGGGAAAGAGTAGGAGCACGTTTTGGCGGGGATTAGTGGCGTGGGACCCATTATATCCCAACTGTGTCCCCACAGCATACACACACACCACCATTGTTTGCTCATTACAACCAAAGTTGCGGCCAACGACTTGATTCATTCTCTAAACACAAACACAAACACACACGTTCTCTCTCTCTACAATTCTAGAGATCAAGAGAAGACCAAAAGAAACACTCCTCAGATAGATTTATAAAAGGGGTTTTTTGAAATGTCGTCGTCGTCGCCGCCGGTATCGTCTCCGGGACCCACCACCCCCCCATCTACCAACACAACCTCCCCGCCTTCACCGGCCGCCACGCCTCCGTCTACATCTCCACCACCAGCTTCTCCTCCTCCGCCGGACACTCCAGCTCCAATCATCTCGCCTCCGCCACCAGACACTCCAGCTCCAACAAAATCTCCTCCTCCGCCACCGGAGACTCCAAAATCTCCACCAACTCCAACTACTACATCTCCACCACCAGCTTCCTCTCCTCCGCCACCAAACACTCCAGCTCCAACAAAATCTCCTCCGCCACCGGAGACTCCAACACCGCCAACTACTACATCTCCTACGCCTCCCTCAGCTTCAACACCAGTGCCTCGTTCCCCTCCGCCGCCTAGAATTGCGTCATCTCCGCCACCATCATCAGAATCTTCGTCGTCGTCGTCGTCGGTATCGGGTGGGCTAGTGGCCGGAATTGCAATCGGGGGTGTTGTAGTAGTAGCTCTTTTATGCTTAATATTTATTTGCTGTACAAGAAAGAAAAGAAGAGAGCAAACCCCGCCTAATTACTCTGCTCCACCTCCCTCCGCCCTTAAAGGTCTCACTCACTCACCCCCCCTCCCTATTTACAATATCCTCCCCTCTCCCTAATTACAATTTTCATTTAGAATTAAAAAAAATTGAAACAATAATTTATCGAGCGACTAGTGATAATGTAATTTCAATTAGTTTTCTTTTGAATACAAGCTTCATGTTATTTTATCGACTGCCTACATAGTTTTACTTTAAATTATGGTCATATTTTATGCTGATCATTATTTACACTTTGCGTGACTTGATTTGAGAGTATTTCCTTGTCTGTCTATTCTCTTATGGAAAATTTGAACTTCTTTTTTATGGAAATTTAGTATTTTGTTGGGAACCTCGTTAATTTTTTAAGTTACTATTGTTTTCCTGTTTACAACTGTCAGATAGTTGTTTTTTAGTTTAGAATCTGCTCTTTTCGGCTGTCACGCAAGTATGGTATATATTGATCCATGGAGTTGTGTACAGGACACTGCCTACTCAGTCCCTTACAATTAGGCACATATATGCATAACTTTAGAAGATTTATTTGGATTTCTAAGTTTTTATTAGTATTAATTTTGGTGGTTTTGGTAATCACCCAGATGGCCCTTATGGTGGTCCCCCTCAACAGTTGCGGTACAATGATCCGTTATCCGGGGATCATGTTGTCTCAATGATGCAAAAACCTCCACCTTCCCCGCCTTTCATGGGCAACAGTGGAGGTTCTGGGTCTAGTTATTCCGGGTCTACTAACACACACCAAACACCTTCCCCTGGCATGGCATTAGGGTTGTCAAATAGCACATTTTCTTATCAAGATTTGGCCATGGCAACAGATGGCTTTTCCGATGCAAACCTCCTTGGACAAGGTGGTTTTGGATATGTGCACAAAGGTGTTCTTCCAAATGGCAAAGAAGTAGCAATTAAGCAGCTTAAAGCTGGTAGTGGGCAGGGGGAGCGTGAATTCCAGGCCGAGGTTGAAATCATTAGCCGAGTGCATCATAGACATCTTGTTTCGTTAGTTGGATATTGCACAACCGGGGCAGAAAGATTGCTTGTATATGATTTTGTTCCAAACAACACCTTGGAATTTCACTTGCACGGTAAGCACTAATGCTTCATACCAACATTCCACAAGTTCGTTTACTAGTAGTTTTGATTCATATTGCGTACATTATCTGTTTGTTTTTTATGGAGATATTTCAATTGATCACTGCATGATGACATACATTCCACTATACTGCTGTCAAATGCATGATTAGACTTCTGTCTTAATGTGGTGTTTAAGAGTATGGGTTCAAGTAGAAAATCTGCAATGCAGGTTAAACATGATTAACAGATTCTATAAATTGCAGGGAAAGGGAGACCAACAATGGACTGGCCTACAAGAATGCGTATTGCTCTTGGAACTGCTAAAGGATTGGCTTATCTGCACGAGGATTGTACGTCCTCATGTTTATATAATTCTAATATTTTGAAAAGCAAAGCAAAACACTAGAATAATAAGTGAGGCACCATGAATCTTAAATTAGAACAATACATTTGCAGGCCATCCAAAAATCATCCACCGGGATATTAAGACAGCCAACATTCTTTTGGATTTTAACTTTGAGGCAAAGGTAAGTTCCATCATGTATCATTCTTAATACAAGATTCTTCGAACTTTGTAATCGTTGTTTATCTTCTTCAAATCTAGCAGTTCAATCATATTCAAAAAATTCCACTTCATTTTTCAAAATAACTAATTTCGAAAATGGATTACTCATTGCTGGCAAGAGGTAGAATTAATGACGCGATCCCAAGGGATATGACATTGAGAACATATCAATCTGAATGGGTCATTAGTTGGAGAAGTACTTACTAATAAGCCGACTGTTAATGCTTTGTTTTGGTAAATACCTACATCTTTTTGCTATTATTTATTTATGCTTGGTTGGTTTCGTAGGTTGCAGATTTTGGACTTGCTAAGATCACTTCTGAATTAAACACTCACATCTCCACCCGGGTTATGGGAACTTTCGGGTAAAAATAATTTAAATTTATAGCATTTAATATATTTGTTTAATGATGGATATTAGTATATTATTGCCGACAAAGCCTATTTTATATGGTCTGACATCAGCTCAGCAATCTGTTATTTATGTTTCTAATATTGTCAAATTTATTGCTATAGCTCTCACTTTAGTCAGCATTCCTAGTACTTGATAATAATTAACATGTCACATTTCTGAGTAAAAATTACTATGTTATGTTGACCTTTTAGTATATGTGATCGATATTTTATTGCCTTCATCATCTATGTATCAAATCTCATTCATTTCTCACACATATACCATCTACAGGTACCTAGCTCCTGAATATGCTTCATCAGGAAAACTCACTGACAAGTCTGACGTGTTCTCCTTTGGGGTTTTGCTTCTGGAATTGCTAACTGGACGTCGACCTGTTGACACTGCTCAGAATTATACAGATGATAGTTTGGTTGACTGGGTTAGTAAAGTAATTGCATCGAGGACTCGGGATAATATCAAAAGCATTTCTTTTATTTACTTTCATCCCTGAGATGGGCAGCTGTTTATGTTGAAACTAACATGTGTGCTCGCATTTTAGGCTAGACCCTTAATCACCCGAGCTTTGGAAGAGGGTGACTTCAGTAGTCTTGTTGATTCTCGGTTGCAAAAGGACTATAATCTGAATGAGCTTGCTCGCATGGTTTCTTGTGCCGCGGCCTGTGTGCGTCACTCCGCGAGGCACCGACCACGGATGAGTCAGGTAGGGTTAAGTTTCCATTAAGATTGCGAACCCTTTTTTTTTGTTGATACATTTTACTCACCAGAAACATATTGATGAGATAATTGTTCCGATGTTTAGACACTAATCCTTTATTTGTTAAATGCCCGAGTAACAGTTTGCCACCTCCTTTTTCATAGTTGTTTCTGTCCATTTGAAATTCTAGCTTGTCTTTTTTTTTTTTATAGCTGATATTAAAATTGGCATTTAATGACATCATAATCAACTTTTAGCTGACCAGATGATACGAAATCATGATTTGTAAGTTTAAACAGTAGTTAATACTGATACACTGAGCAGGTGGTTCGTGCTCTTGAAGGAGATATGTCTCTATCTGATCTTAATGAAGGAATTAAACCTGGACACAGCACTGCATATAGTTCTCATGGAAGTTCAGATTATGATACTACACAACATAACGAGGACATGAAGAAATTCAGAAAGATGGCACTAGCAAGTCAGGATTACAGTAGTAGTGAGATTAGTCGACCAACCAATGAATTTGGTTTACTCCAGTCTGGATCAAGCAGTGAAGGCCAACAAACTCGTGAAATGGAAGTGGAAAAAGATGAAAAAAGACAATCGAGGTTTTAGTGGAAGCCCGAGATTGTGATGTGCTTTGTATGTAAATTCCCACCTGCTAATTTTTCAAATCACCTAAATGTTGTAGCAATTGTGAGTATAGCAAGTTTTGCTCTGAATTACAACCACAAGTGATATTCTCCCTATTTATTTTATTTTTATTTCCAACTTGTTTATATATTCGTTGCACATGTATTACTAAGTCACCCCATAGTTGAAAGTTGTCCATGTAGACGAATATGATAAAATTTTATGTCAATTCATTTTTTTGAGTAATGAATGTATATTTATAGTTGGCTAATTTTGTGAGTTGTAATCCAGCCTTTTTCTTAGTTTGTGTATCAACTTTAAACTTGAGTATGGAGTTTGACAATTGGATTGGATTCCAATATTCCATGGAGGGTAGTTGACAAAGTGCTTGGAGCTGTCTATCTGTCTTTTGTACGTATCAAAATATAAATGGTCCGGGTGCCTGCCAAACAATTGGTACTCTATGTTACATCAGCAGCGTGCATTATGTATGTATACGTTTGTGGATTTCTTCTTGTCTTGCTCTGTATTCAGACTGTAATGGAGGACCAAGTCACCAAGATATGGTAGTTGGTCGTTTATACAATCCTCTGTCCCAAAGACTATTTCTTGTCCAATTAAATATTCTTTAGCAAGTAAACGTACTTGGAAAATCATAACAACAAAATGGTTATCTATATTAGAAGGGGATAAAGAGCCAGAATAATTTGGAATTTGAATATCTATACTATATTATTATAATCACAGTAGAGAATTTTTTTTAAAACACTTGGATGAATCATAAAAAAATTCTGACTGTTCAATTTTAGGTGAATCATAAAAACGATCCTAACTATATAATTTTAATAAATTCTAATTTTAGAATATATATATATATATATACATACAACTCTATCCCTGATAGTTCTCCTTTTTTATTTTAATAAAATATATCACATTTATCTCCTATCTAAAATATATCTATATACAAAATACACAAATATTATTCTATTAAAATATAAATATAAATAAATTATATAAAAATATATACATATAATATGAAATAAAGTTTAAATTATCATTATACCAATAAAAATAAATCCAAATCATATAAAAAAATAGTAAACAAAATATTTAAAAAAATATTTATACATCACAAGGGACATAAGTTAACATCATTTATGGCTAAAAAGTGAAAATCTTAATTTTCTCTCTTAATTTATTTATGAAAAATGAAAAACTTTAATTTTCNTCTATGTTACATCAGCAGCGTGCATTATGTATGTATACGTTTGTGGATTTCTTCTTGTCTTGCTCTGTATTCAGACTGTAATGGAGGACCAAGTCACCAAGATATGGTAGTTGGTCGTTTATACAATCCTCTGTCCCAAAGACTATTTCTTGTCCAATTAAATATTCTTTAGCAAGTAAACGTACTTGGAAAATCATAACAACAAAATGGTTATCTATATTAGAAGGGGATAAAGAGCCAGAATAATTTGGAATTTGAATATCTGTACTATATTATTATAATCACAGTAGAGAATTTTTTTTAAAACACTTGGATGAATCATAAAAAAAATTCTGACCGTTCAATTTTAGGTGAATCATAAAAACGATCCTAACTATATAATTTTAATAAATTCTAATTTTAGAATATATATATATATATATATATATATATATATATATCATATATACAACTCTATACCTGATAATCCTCCTTTTTTATTTTAATAAAATATATCACATTTATCTCCTATCTAAAATATATCTATATACAAAATACACAAATATTATTCTATTAAAATATAAATATAAATAAATTATATAAAAATATATACATATAATATGAAATAAAGTTTAAATTATCATTATACCAATAAAAATAAATCCAAATCATATAAAAAAATAGTAAACAAAATATTTAAAAAAATATTTATACATCACAAGGGACATAAGTTAACATCATTTATGGCTAAAAAGTGAAAATCTTAATTTTCTCTCTTAATTTATTTATGAAAAATGAAAAACTTTAATTTTCTTTCTTAATTTAAATTAAAAACATTTTTAATATATATATATAGAGTCAANCAGAGTCAATGACTATAAAAAAAAAAAATTTAATTAGTGATTGATAAGATTGAGTTGATATTATAAATACAAAAAATTATATATATGTAAAATTAAATAAAGCTTAAATTATTATTATATAAATTAAAAATAAATTCAAATCATATAAAAATTATTTTAAAAAATTCATATGTGCATCGCACGTGATTTAAGTTTGTATATAATAATATACAAACATCTCGTAAAAAATACAAATATCAGAGAGTTCACGTCAATATTAACTTATATTAATCAGGTAAAATGGTTATTTGGTCATCAAAGTAAAGGCCAACCTGCAATTTCATCATCAAACTGAAAAAACTTGCAGTCAACTTATTAAACATTCTGAAAGGTGATTGAACGTAAAAAACAGTTTTCACGACCATTCAATATCATTGACTTTAACAAAACTCTGTTAAGTCATATTAAATTATCATCTATGTCAGTTTTTTTAACCCGAAATATATTTGACACAGTCCAATAACAATGAATATTACCATATAATCAAAATGTAACCCACTTATATCAATTCTAAACTGAAAAGCTTATTCCCAAATTAAGAAAGATGACGAAGAAAGAAGTGCAGCGATCTAGAGAGACGCTTGTTATGAAAATCGAACATGTAAACCTCATTCTCTTCATCAATACATAGTACCATTATGTTCTACAACTACATGCTTCCAAACTTCCAGGGTGAATTCCAATAACATGACTACTTCCAACTTTCCCAAACTTAAATTCCACATGTATAATACACACATCGTTCAATGTTTGAATTAAATCGATTAGGAATTTGAAATAAGTTTCTGAAGCTTAAACTTGAAGAACTCATAATTACAAATTTAGATGAGATATATAAGAGTATATGAGAGAAATATATTAAACACGTGTATGTAACTTATTAGGGGGTGGGTAATTGATAGATGAGTATCAATTATTAAATTGTTTTTAATGAAAATTTTGTAATAGTTATCTTTGTAATGGAGTTTTGTATTAATAAATTATTTTATATTTTAGTTTTGCTTGAATTAATAGTCCGAAAAAGGGCGGACTGTTACATTATGGATCGACGAGTCAGCAAGCCACTAGCAAATATTGTACACATAAGTTGTACAATCAGTTTTCCATCCTTCTTTTAAAATTTTAAACGTCCAAAACCTAATTGAAATCGTAATAATAGTGAGATGAATAGACCGTAAATTTTTTTCAGTCTGATGATGAAATTGCAAGTTGGCCTTCATTTTGGTGATCAAATAGCCATTTTATCCCATATTAATTTAATATGAATTAAACTAATATATATGGTACTAAGTCGGGGTGGCCTACTAAATTTAATATTTATATCATTAGTTAAACTTGTTGTATATGATTTTATTTTCTTAGGATTAAAAAATATTAGTTTATATCCCCTGCGACGCACAGATTGAATTGTTTTAATATTTTTTATATAATTTGAATATATTTTTATAATAATAATAATAATTTAATTTTTATTTAATGTTATATATATATATATATATTTATATAATTTTTCATATAGTTTATTTGTATTTTAATAGGATAATATTTATGCGTTTTGTTTAGAGATGTGTTTTATTTAGAAGATTAATGTGAGATATATTTTAATTAGGAGTTTAATATTTAAAAATTAGTCCCAATAATAATTATTCAGCCCAAATATTGACCAAGGACGACCGACTAACAAATTTTTAATTTTTCGATTTTAATAATATAGTATAGATAATATAACTCAAGTGTTAATTTTTGGGTGTTATGCAAATTTTTAATAAATTTATATAAAAAAATTATATGATATATTTTAACAAAAAAACTATCTAACCCTAAAAAATTTAATACAAAAAAATTCATATCAAATTAAATATTAATAAAAATATAATATAAAATTTATATTTATTTATTTATTTTCCAACTAATTTGTGCAAACACGAAAAGCAATTTACCTAAACATTTTAAATTATTGCATGCACATTCTCATCGATCATCAAAAAACACTTTTTACTCTACAATAATGTTATTTTAATAATTCAAATCATCAATAGCATTTAATTAAAAAAAACTAGTTAGAGCAGCTTGATAGATATACACACGGACACAACAGAAAAGTGGTTCCTAAACTAATCTTAGATACAGCTCCTTCCTGTCTGTATCCATGGCTTCCCGTCGACGTATGCTTCTCAAAGTCATCATTCTCGGCGACAGCGGGTCTCTCTCTCTCTCTCTCTACTTGTTTGTATGTATATACACACACATTGAAAAGTATTTTCTGATTTGCAGGGTTGGAAAGACATCTTTGATGAATCAGCATCCTTCAATTTCAGATCTTTTTCACTTTTTTTATTTTACATTTTTATAAATTTCAGATCTTTTTCATTTGGGTCTGTATTTGCCTCTGCTTCTTGATAATTAGATTATATACATATGCAGGGTTAAAGATTGTAATATTTGTATATTCCTTAATAAAAGTAATTTAGATATGTGAATCGAAAGTTCAGTAGTCAGTACAAAGCCACAATTGGGGCTGATTTCTTGACCAAAGAAGTCCAGTTTGAAGACAGACTTTTCACTTTGCAGGTCAGGACATCTTATTATCNCCAAGGACGACCGACTAACAAATTTTTAATTTTTCGATTTTAATAATATAGTATAGATAATATAACTCAAGTGTTAATTTTTGGGTGTTATGCAAATTTTTAATAAATTTATATAAAAAAATTATATGATATATTTTAACAAAAAAACTATCTAACCCTAAAAAATTTAATACAAAAAANGTAGACAATATTAATTATACTATATTCTCTGTGCTGTGATTTACTGATCTGCTGTGCGCAATTGTTAAGGGCTGCTCCTGATCTTGCCTAAAAAAATTTTAGGCAACCCCACAAAATTGTCATCTACAAATAATGTATTTTTCAAGAGGTCGAGAGTTTGAACCTTGGCGGAGGTAGTGCGTGAGTATTAAAATATTTGTAATTGATCATTGCCAAAAAAGATAAAATAATGCATTTGAAACGTTTAGGTGTTTATTTGCTCCATTGGCCCAAATATTTTTATTTGGATTTTTCTGTATGTAGTAGATAGTGTTGTATTTATGTGTTCCTGCAATTTCATGTCCAGGGAGATGTAATGCATGTTTACAGAATTGTAAGCCACTGGTAATGTCATCTGAGTGCGAAACCGTGTATAAAAAGTGTAGTTATCTCAAAGTCATGTCTGCAACCCATTGATAATGTATTCATCAGTTCTAATTTCTAATGGTCTAGAATTTCACCTAGTATGATAGACTTCCGATGGTTGTCAAAAAATAATGACATGATCTTTGGTAGAACAGTAGTCAGAAAAGTATACACTAAAACTTAACTAATTCGTACAATCGTAATAATAAGAAAACTAGTAAATTAAGGAAACAAATCATATTTGTAATTCCACTACTATAACCTAGAATGTACCTGGTACTCTGTTTATTACCTAGTCAAACATCATTATAAATTACAATCAAATATATTTCTAAACAATAATATAAAATATATACACATCAAGATAATAATTCCTTGTTCCATATCATTGATCCTTTTCTTTGCCACATTTTAGTTTTTACATTATAAATTTCTGTCTTTTAGATATTCCTGTGAGTTGGTCTTCATTTAGATCAATAAACTCAATTAACTAGATCATTTATTAAATAAATAATTACATAGTGACTAATGGGTAACTAACCAAAGAACAAGTAATTTGTATGCAATTGAAATATGAATGTGAGTATGAGCCTAGACTTATCACTAATATATAGTTTCAAAATATATTATAAGTATCTAGACCTCTAAAGTGTAAGCCACAGCATGTTCTGTTTAAGAAGCGTGTTTTCTCTTTTCCTTTCTCGACTAGTTCACTCCGTTAGAGTCAATTGTGATTTTGGTCAAACAAAATGGTTTCTGTTAAGAGTCCGTTAGTTTCAGATGCGGGTGATAAATCAGCAATGAGTGGGCACTGATTAGATCAATGAGGTGCCGTGTTAAACACTTAGAAGAAGAAGTAAATAGTCAAAACATTTAAATCAATATACAAAAGTAATTAGCATATATCGTTCTCAGGGCAGTAGTGATCAGTAATTGCTTCTATATTAACTAGATCAAATTGCCTTCTATAAAAAAAATAACAATTTTTTTACCCTTTAACACTTGTAAATTATAATAATAATCAAACATTTTCCACTATTAATCAAAGATTGTTTAGAATGGTGAATCTGATTCCACAATAAGAAATTAATAGGAGCGGACAAAGAAAATATGAGAATGAAGAAGAAAAGGGGTACATCTGAAAAAGGGTGTTGGCCCTTTTTGACCCAACGTAAGAAAAAAAAAGCCCAAAACAGCACATCTGAAAAACGCATTTTATTGCATTTTTTTCAATACACGTAGATTTGCATTTCCAATAATATAGTATAAAAATAAAGAAAAATGTAATAAAATTATATGTAAAAACACATGTAAATCACGTGTTCGGTCTATTATAAGTTATAACACATGTTAATCACGTGTCATGGATGNGTACAATCGTAATAATAAGAAAACTAGTAAATTAAGGAAACAAATCATATTTGTAATTCCACTACTATAACCTAGAATGTACCTGGTACTCTGTTTAT
The DNA here is from genome assembly GCA_008931105.1 of Oenanthe javanica. Classification (NCBI taxonomy): domain Eukaryota; kingdom Viridiplantae; phylum Streptophyta; class Magnoliopsida; order Apiales; family Apiaceae; genus Oenanthe; species Oenanthe javanica. The sequence goes on from QRFB01004681.1 coordinate 16,814, forward strand.
TACCTAGTCAAACATCATTATAAATTACAATCAAATATATTTCTAAACAATAATATAAAATATATACACATCAAGATAATAATTCCTTGTTCCATATCATTGATCCTTTTCTTTGCCACATTTTAGTTTTTACATTATAAATTTCTGTCTTTTAGATATTCCTGTGAGTTGGTCTTCATTTAGATCAATAAACTCAATTAACTAGATCATTTATTAAATAAATAATTACATAGTGACTAATGGGTAACTAACCAAAGAACAAGTAATTTGTATGCAATTGAAATATGAATGTGAGTATGAGCCTAGACTTATCACTAATATATAGTTTCAAAATATATTATAAGTATCTAGACCTCTAAAGTGTAAGCCACAGCATGTTCTGTTTAAGAAGCGTGTTTTCTCTTTTCCTTTCTCGACTAGTTCACTCCGTTAGAGTCAATTGTGATTTTGGTCAAACAAAATGGTTTCTGTTAAGAGTCCGTTAGTTTCAGATGCGGGTGATAAATCAGCAATGAGTGGGCACTGATTAGATCAATGAGGTGCCGTGTTAAACACTTAGAAGAAGAAGTAAATAGTCAAAACATTTAAATCAATATACAAAAGTAATTAGCATATATCGTTCTCAGGGCAGTAGTGATCAGTAATTGCTTCTATATTAACTAGATCAAATTGCCTTCTATAAAAAAAATAACAATTTTTTTACCCTTTAACACTTGTAAATTATAATAATAATCAAACATTTTCCACTATTAATCAAAGATTGTTTAGAATGGTGAATCTGATTCCACAATAAGAAATTAATAGGAGCGGACAAAGAAAATATGAGAATGAAGAAGAAAAGGGGTACATCTGAAAAAGGGTGTTGGCCCTTTTTGACCCAACGTAAGAAAAAAAAAGCCCAAAACAGCACATCTGAAAAACGCATTTTATTGCATTTTTTTCAATACACGTAGATTTGCATTTCCAATAATATAGTATAAAAATAAAGAAAAATGTAATAAAATTATATGTAAAAACACATGTAAATCACGTGTTCGGTCTATTATAAGTTATAACACATGTTAATCACGTGTCATGGATGTAACACACTTACACACCAGCTCCTGCCATTTGTACAACAGCTTTGTTGAGTTCCAAAAATCGAAAAATGCGCGTTTATTCGAACCAAGGTCTTGGCGCGCTGCATCTTTTGNGTTATTTTTCGCATTTTTTAAGGATTAGTCATTGCAACTTTGACCTAAAAAATTTGAAAAGTGAGTTACTGATTAATGCTTGAAAAGTTCCATAAACATAAACATTGGAAATTCATGAAAGGTACATAGAATACATGAAAGCTACAGAAGACAATCAACATAAACCCAACAGAAATTAAATTAAAATGAAAATGTCAGGATATTTTTTGCATCTTCGTAAATCATTAGTCAGAACTGTCATCTTCATCTTCACCATGTGGATGAGATGCCCACCAGTCAACAAACTCGCGTTCCTCAATTTCCTTATATTTGACGCGATAGTCTTGATGGATTTTGTCCAGCGCTGCTCTTCTTTCAGTTTCACT
>QRFB01004681.1:22766-40857 GCA_008931105.1 Oenanthe javanica
AAAAAATAACATATAATCACAACATATTAAATTGACAATTGTAATATTATATCAAATTCTTTAAATCATACCTAACCAAATCTGAATGTCAAAGAATTAAGCAATCTGAAGAAGTAGCTCAAAGAAGCAGCAGCAAAGCAACTAGAACAAGGAGCAGAGTGTGCAAAGCGGAAGAATAGATTACAAGGATTGAATGTCAAATGCAGGTACATATAGGATAAATCTAGGATAATATACAAACAGAAAATGCAGATATTTCAGGTAAAAGCAGATTTTCAGATAAGATAAATCATATAGTCAGATTTTCAGATAAGATAACATAATTGATTTCTAACGTAAATAATTTAAAATATAAAATATTTTTTAAAATATGTCGTAACCGCCATGAGGTTTGGCGGAAAATATTTTTTCACTTCTATGTTATGACCGCCACGGAAAAGGGCGGTCATCACATATTTTTAGATGTTTAACGTCGCCATTTATCATGGCGGTCATGACAGTTTTTGTTTCATTATTAGTCGCCAGAGAGCATGGCGGTCATAACTGCAAATTAACAAACCTCCTAGCTGTTGATGACCGCCGAGAAAGGCCATTGGATGTCCTATTTTTGCAACAACGAACTTGGCTGTCCCATTTTTGAAGTTGAATATCCTTGTTGTCCCAGTAAAGAAATGGAGCCCAGATTTAAGTGCCCCCAACAGATCAGTATAGCAGAACTATCCCTGTGTCAATTTTGAAATGAATTTTGTACCTAAATATATGTTTCATTTTATATTTTCAAAACAAATATAGTGACAATTTTCGAAAACTATCAATATATTTATTATTTTTAAAGTTTGACTCATTTAAAATTTAGTTGTATTGTAATTTTTCAAGACAATAATTAGGGGTATGTATAGATGAAAAATTGTTCAACTAACTTTTTCTTAATATGTGTAATTTTCTTAAAAATGGACATCTAAACAGGACCGACGGAGTATACCGAAAGAACATTACATGTATCGTTATTGACCGACACATATATTTATATAACAAACATTTTGTTTTCATTCGATATTAATTGAAATAGCATTACATGGTAAAAGTTGACGACTTGTAACGTATAATATTCATATGAACAAATTTCCTTCTGTTCTTCAAAATTCAAATCACACCATAACTGGAAATTTTTTGATTTCCTTAATTGATTGCTGAACAAACTTTACGAATCTCACCATCTGTGCCAGTTTTCACTCCAATGTTAGTCATTTTGATCATCGATTTTGCGAACTCAACGTTTAAAGTCAATCCAGCCAAGCCTTGAATACCAATAAACCTCTGAACAAAATTCTTTGTTGTATTGTCCTGCCACAAGCTTTGATCTGATTCAAGAATTCCGCGGTTATTTTGCACATTTTTGAAAAATGAGTTGTCGAAATCGTCCCCGCTTCCATAATCTAATGCGATACGTTTATTGCCGTCACCGTTTTGGGGGCAGAGAGACTGGAGTGTAGGAAGGAATGCTGCATCAATGTTAGGATCAGGACCGCCAGAGCTTGTGAAGTTGTAAAGCCTATAACTTACGAATTGGCAAGCAACTGTTCCAATAGTGTGTCCTCCTACAATCCATGAACACACGATTTAGAATATATTATAAAATTGAGTAAATTTCATTTTGGTGGCCAAAGTTTGTCCCGAATTTTAAAATGGTGGTCGGAGTTTAAATTTTTTAAATCGATAGCTAAATTTTAATTAAATTTTAAAATATTGGTTGTACTTTAAGATTTACAAATCGGTGACCGTTATTTTTACCGAATTTCAAAAAAGTGGTTGCACTTCAATTGACAAATATGAAAAATTAATATGGTTATAAATGAAAAATAATTTTTATATTAGAATCCTTAATATGCGTAATTTTTCCAAAGTGACAAGTAATCTGGGACGTAGAAAATATGTGAAAAATAGTATGTTAAAATTTTATAAATATTTTTGATGACTGATAAATAATTTTGAAATTTAAAAATTTACGGAGCGGGATTGAATAAATTTGTAGGCTATATTTAATGTCTTACCAACGAGAGTAACAAGATCTTGAGCACTGAGACCTACATCTGCAAATTTTTGTTTTTGGACTGTTACAGAATCCCGGAAACTTGGTAAATTGGCGGTATCCGATGCTAATGACACTAGTCCATCTCTCCGTCCTGTTGGCACATTGTATGTCAATCCACCGACCTGCATATTTAACAAAAATTAAAGTTTACACAAATTATATTTGCTACTAGCAGTAATTGGACACTTGATCAGTTAGTGAATGATTCTGTATAAATCATCAACTGACCTCAACTGTAGAATCACGACCAGCAAGAGCAAGAATATCGGCGCAAGACACAACTCCAGGGCATTCTGCCTCTAGTTGTGTTTTGGCATCATCAATGACTTCATATCCTCTCAACAAAAGATTTGGAGTAGCTGTTTTCTCAGCATCGCTGCCATCGATAAGAATCGAAGCATCACAACCATGAACAAAGCAATCATGGAAGATCATTCTAAGCAATCCCGGAGCAACAGCAGAATTGGCCTTAACATGTTTCTTAACAGTGTCTCGAACAATGGTTTCAGCTTTGGGACAAGAAGTTGAATAGAACCCGACCTTAGTTTGTGCCAATGCTAAGGGTGTGACAATTAAAAGAAGCACTAACAGAGAGAATTTGTTACTAAAAGAATCCATCTGAGCTTGCTCGTGATGTGATGTGTTGTTAAAAAGTTGATTGTNAAGAATTTATTACTAAAAGAATCCATCTGAGCTTGCTCCTGATGTGATGTGTTTTTAAAAGTTGATTGTGGGAATTGAAGCAAATGAAGGTGGTGTATTTATACTGATATTAAGGAGTAGAGATGGGATAAACGTGTTACGATCACAAGGGTTATCGAAAGAAATTTCAAATGGTTGGATCCACTTGTTTTGCCGGGCTGCCTAAATTAATTTGTCATGTACAGAAAATTTCAATTCAGTGCTGTGTGAATTTTGGCGTTGACGCATTGTTAGGGTTTTCTTTTTCTCGAACTCAAAAATACATATAAGAGCATCTCGAAAGCTATTAGATAAAATGTTAGCTATAATTTATATTTAAAAATAATGTATTATTATTATTATTTTAATATATATATATATATTACATGAGATTCATGATATGTAATAATTAAAATATAGACGATATAATAATCTTTAGAGTTTATGTATAATTTTTGAATATTGGTTAAATATAGACAATTTATAAGGTAAAAGTTTTCGTGACGAAGAGTAGAAAAATTATAGATATTAGATAAAACATGACACATCATTATTTTAATTAATAGGGAAGTAGTATCGGAAATGCTCTAAGCCAGACATATCTACATTTGCTTCCGAATATAACTAATGTTGGAGTCCAAAATTTACTTTAAATTATGTATGTCTCCAAAATTTGAAAAAGCGTATATGATAGGAAAAATGATAAAAATATTATTTTTTAAGTATTTTTATTAATATTTAAAAAAAACTTATTTTCAGTCGTCACCCTATATGATATATTTAGGTTGATTGATATATGCACATTCTTTAAGACTAATAGAACCTATTAAAATTTTTAAATAGATTTTGAAGTTAAAAATAAACGAATTATTCATGAATTAAAGAGACTCCTAGAAGTTTTAAAATAAATATTAGGAATCTTTCATTCTCTTTAATTTTAAGATTCGTACATAACTCTTAATTTATATTTATTAATAAAATTTTCTTTTCAATTATTTTTTTCCCTTTTTTCTTTTCTTTGTTGTAATGGATTTTACATATGAGTAAAATATAAACAGAGAGTGAATATAAAAATATTGTTGGAATTAATACATTTACTAAGAGGCTAATATTTTATATCGTATTACGTCAAAAAAAAATTATATCGTATTTATAATTTTACTAAAAGACTCGTGACATAAATAAAAGAAATTGAAAACTTTAAGAGATGAATAAAGTAAAAAATATATAAATATATAAATAACTACATTTCTAAAATATTATTGTGTTAGTCCAAATTGTATGTCAAATTTTTTTAATATTAAACAAGAAGAACACTTTTGATTTGCTAAATTGTTGTTAAAATTAATTTAAAATAATCAGTCTACATCATTAAATGATTATATTAGATATAAGATAATGAAATAATTTATGAATAAGAGTAGAATAAATTTAAGGAGGTCTTGGGGTACAATATATTTTTCATTCACCTTGTACACAGATAATTTAACTAAATAACTTTTAAATACTATATAAAAATTTAATAAAATATATTTTATAAAATTTTAATTTTTTTAATATATGTTCAATTTGAAAATGTGGTACTCACAAAGAGATGGAATATATGTCAAAACAAAGTTGTTAGCATGTCTGCTGGCTCAACTGTGGCATGCATAATTAACTAAAATTCAACGGAGACTGTTGAATTTTTAGGTGTCTGTGTTACAACTTACAACTAAAGAACGATTTTGTAGTAATAGTCCAAACGTTTTCTATAGAAGCAAAGATATGTGCGTGTGGGGTCAAGCATAAGTTCAAAGCACACGACTATAAAAGCTTGCTTATGCTCTATTAAGAAGCTTCCTAACTATTAAGTTTTTTACTTTAAACATTTCAACAATACCTCCTGATTCCATTCACACAAAATGTTTAACAAAGAAATGAAAATGGCATAAATCACAAAACCTAAATTAATACATACTTAAAGATCAACGGGTTCATATTCAAGGCACGAATTGTGGTGCTGTATAATGTTAAAATAATTATTTCATGGTGGATAATTGACATTAAAAATTGATGTTTTGGCCTCAAGTAATCAAGTTGCTTGTTAGTTCATTCAATACGAAACTAAAGAGGAGGAGCATCTCTAAGCGAAATAATTAAATTGGTTAATTAAAATAATAATTAATTAATCAAATAAGTTAATTTATTGAAATGCAAAGAATTGTACTCTAAGAGTATTTACAACCATTAATACTTGTTAATTTAAAATTTTACGCTTGCTATACATATTTTATAAAATAATATTTTTTACGCTTAGAAGAAAAAGTATATTAAATTTTAGATACAACCAAATATACCCACACAATGGGAGAAGTAGCTTACCCATATCTCTCAGGATGAGTTGCACTTTTAATTAAAAAAATAAAAATTCCTACATTTCAACCGAACGTATTTTTTAACTTTCTATAATATTACAACTTCCAAAAAGGATATGAATATGTACAAGTAACCAAACAAGTACTAATATTACATAAAAGAAATCTGATTAATTAGTATTTTAGATTTACTTGAGAGATATTAGCATATTCATTATGGACATGTGATTACCCAGCCATCACCTTCAATAACACTGCGCCTAAGCAGAATGTATTCTCTCGAAAGGCATGACCTTCGATTTTTATGAACTCTTCCTTTATTTATTCTCCAAATTCTTCAAATTACATCTTGTATAGGCCTCGATGTTTTGCCATGTATAATCATAATGTCAAAATAAATTTGATATTTAGAGGGAATATATGTGACACGTGCCGTAAAGCTTGTATTTGTATCAACAGTTTCGTTTATTATCAAAATAAAATGGAACACAGTAGCAACTTTCCATTAATAGACACTGCAAACCTCATACGACCTTGATTAATGTATTATTCCTTTGCAAGCTTCACCTACATTTACCTCGAATTGGCCATAAAACTCATGTTGAGAATCAGACCGATCCCCGGCATATGTGGAAGCGTATTTATATACTTATTAAAAATAAGCAAGAGATTTTACGTGGTTTAATAAGCTTACATCTACAAGAATAATAATTTCACTAGAATAAAAAGATTACAATATCCCGGTATACAACTCTGAATTTTTATACACAAATTTAGTCTAACATACCTTTTATGTATATCCTTCACTTACTGAAGTGTTTCCCTCTAAACCTCCCCCTATTACTATTCCCCGACAGCCTTTCCTTCTCTCTCTCTTCTAATCCGGACAGTGTCACACAACCCGATAGAATGACTACCTGCAGCAGGACCACCACCGGTGGCTGTAGTCAAACCCTAACACTCCTAAGGGTAGTTTAGGCACGATAACCTTCTATCCCGACACTTTCAGAAAACGGGTTAAACCGTCTTTCCTACTAGATGGACTATCTAGCAACTATGAAGAAAAGAAAGATGTATTTAGTAAAGGAGGAGAAAAGGCTTATTTATAGGTGAAGGAAAGTGGGTGCTTCATTTCCTTATCAATGTGGGACAATGAGTGAAAGTGAGGAACTTGGTTTTTGGCCTAAAAACCCAAGAATCTCCCCCTTCCGAACTTCCGACTCTTTCCTTCCTGCAATCCATGCCCGCGCTCACAAAACATTTACAAAGCTCCCCCTGATTCAAAAAATCCAGCCTATACCCCACCCCACGTATTCATTATCGAATACCCACTTGCTCTATGCACAAGTGTACAATTGACCTCTATTTGTCCAACTACATACATGTGAAGCAATCTGTTGCATGCGCACATACTCACTTGATTCACATCGACCGATCCAATATTTAGTCCAACACACACGCAAGTTTGACCATCGATCTTTCATTTACCTCAACTACATATTAAATAAATCAATCTGTTGTCTGGTTCCAGTTCACTTCATTCATGTTGATTGATGCGCATATGCAGCTACAACATACCAACTACTCATTGATGTCGTGGAAGTCCTTCGACCAAATTTCCATCCCAACAGTCTTTGCACCATCGTCTAGACTTGAAGGAAATACAACTACAACAGTATCCTTCAAGTTATTATCCCCTCGTGCACGAGATAACCAGATTTTTGAAGTTTCAGTACGTTCTGGCCACGTACTAATCAGATGATATATTCCCCCCACGTAGCTCTCCCTTTATCTGAACCACGTGGCCTCTTTCGGTATTCATAGCTCCCCCACTATAGAGCACCTATAGCCTTTTCAAGCTAACCGACCGATAAATATTAAACTATTCCTCAATTGAGGAACATATCTTACACCGCCCAAAATTCAAACTGCTCCATCGAACATTTTGATTTTCACAATTTCAACTCCCTTGATCTGACGAGTGGACCCATCAACCAAAAAAATTGTTACATTCTTTGTTTCATGGAATTCGTCAAAATGCCCCCTCTCGGAACATATATGGTAAGATGAACCTGAATCTAATATCCATTCCCCCTGAGAATTAGTGTCTCGATTGAAGACAGTGCAAACATCTTCACAATCGAGAGTAACCACAACCAATGATGCATCTAAGTTCCTTTTATTAAGCTGACAATTCGGCTTAATATGACCACACTCCTTGCAACCAAAGCACTACTTGGCCCTTTCACTGTATTTGAATTTACCTCTGCCATTGGTAAATCCTTTCACAACACCCCTTCCTCTATCACTTTGACCACGCAAGGCCAAAGCTGTTATTCCTTCTTTGTCACCATCCTGGTTCTTCCTATTAGCATTTGACGAAAATGCTAACTGAACCTCCTCTATCTTTACGGCGTCCTTCACGTACAATATGGTAGTGACCAAATTCTCGAATGACTTCGAAAGCGAAGTAAGAAGAATAAGGGCCTTATCTTTTTCCTCCAATTTTACATCAACCTTTTGAAGTTGATCAACAATACCATTAAACACATTCATGTACTCAATAATATTGACATGGGCTACCATCTTCAGCAGATACAATTTGTGTTTCAGATTTAACTTTGTAGTCAAGTTTTTCCTGAGATACAATGTCTCCAACTTTTACAATAACTCTTTTGGTGTGCTTTCATCCACAACATTATTTATAATGTTATCAACAATACATAGTCTGATGGTACTCATGCATTGTGACTCAGCATCCTCCCAATCTTAATCGCTCATCTTTGTTGGTTTTCCCTCCCTTCCCTTCAAAGCCCCTTGCTAGATTTTGTTGGGTTAGGATATCTTTTACCCTTCTCTTCTAAAGAGTAAAATTTCCCTAGCCATCATATGAATCCCCCCTGAATCCTCCAATATTTTGTTAGTAATTGTGCTCTAGAGACAATATTTATAATATTTTAAGGAAAATATTTATTATTAAGGATTATGTTTTATTGATTATTATGTTTTATTTATGTTTTATTTACTGCGTAATAAATTGAAAGCATAATAAATGTCCTTGGAATTTTGATACGTATTATATATCTTTAAGTATGTGACTTAAAAATGAGATTATATGAATAGTATCTTATTCCTAAAATTCCCTAGTCGAGTATTATTATTTAAGGACAATAATAATGCACAAAGACTAGTATGTTTCTTGACAGATGACCACATCTCATTGGTCATAGGTATGGGGATACTAAAGTCAAGAACATAAGTGCATGTATCAATGCATGGCACTGGAATGACCCGCCGTGAGATTCTACATGTTAAGTAAGTGTCATAAGTAATTCTCACTGTGATAATGGTGTAATGATCCTTAGACCTGAAATCATTATATTTCTATACGAGAATTAATATACTTTGATTACATTAAAAGTTACCTTTGACCGGGTGATGATAAAAGTGGACATTGGGTATATTATGAATCGTATGAGAAATATGAATGATCTAGATGGGATTTAATCCTCCTAATTTTAGGAGTGATATTATTGGCCTCTTGTTTGAGTGAGACTATGAAATGCACGGCCGTGCTCAAATGTTGATTTGATTTTAATAGTCTACTCATCGATCAAGAAAATAAAGATTAAATTATGAAGAGGATGACACGAGACATGCCTTGAGTTTAATCTATAATATCAAGATTAAAGGGATTATATTACATGGAACATTATTCACGAAAGGCTTAATCGAATCACCGATTTATTATTATTACTTGGGTAGCAATGATGTATTACTAGATGCCGCTCATTGTTTACAATTTTAATTAGATATTAAAATTGTTGCCAACGTAATAATAACCTACAGGGTCACACACAAAGAACGCTTGAAGGAGAAATAATTTAAATTATGAATTTAAATTAAATAAGTAATTTATTTTATTTATGATATTAATTAAGTATGACTTAATTAATTATATAAATAGAATAAATGAATTACTTAAACTAATTCCAAAATTAATAATTAATTAATTAAGTGAGACTTAATTAAATAATTTAGAATTTTGGATTAGTATTAATTATAATTGGATTATAATTAGAAAACTTATTCCTCTCTCTATATAATCTCTTTATGGGCTGATTTAATAAAATAGAGATTTTACAAAAACCCTAGCCGCTCTGAGAGAGGAGGAAGATAGAGAGAGAAGAAGTTTTCGGGTGCTAGTACACATCAATCCTTCATGAAAAGTGTTCGTGTGGATACCGTAGAGCGTAGATCGCGAGAGCGGGATACGTGGTGATTAAACAAGCTTTGGACCTCCATTAATCTTCCATTAATGAACTGTTAAAGCTTCTAAAGGTATTTATTCTTTATCTCCGAATTAAATCTTTTGTTTTCGCATGGATCCTGTGGAGGGTTTCGCTATTTTGATTTATTTTTCGCGTTTATTCCGCTGCGTTTGTGCCTCGAAACCCTTCATATTTGTCATCCTATCCACTTGCACACTCAAAGCAAGTTAAACGGCTAAATCAATTGGCCTGGTAAGTATAAGAAACAGTGGGAGCACTTCCGTCAAAACGGTGCCAATTAAATAACTACTTTTCTTAATGACTTTCTGTTGGTGAGATTACGAAGGTGTATAAATAGTAATCGGGTAACTCAACACTAGAATAGGACAGGTAAATAATACTACATCTACACAGAAATCAGGAAGAAATGAAGAAAAGGAAAATACATTGAATCAAGACATTAGAAAAAGTTTTGAAGTCTACTACAAGTCACTGAGAAAAGTTCATTAATATATCCATGCCTCAGTGAAGAATAATGGTTGAAGACTTTCAGAGTTTCAGAAGTGTTGAAGATTCAGTATAGAAGTGTCACTAGAAGATTTCAGTGTATCAGCATTGATTGAAGATAGACAGTGTTTGAAGCATAGAAATCTAGAAGAATAGAAGAAAGGGTAAATACAAAGGTTAAAGAAGACAACTACAGTCTTAAAGTTATACTCACTGAAAGAAGTTCATTTATATGTTCAAGCGTCAGTGAAGAACAGAGAATGAAGTATTCAAGATTGTAGTAGTAATGAAGACGTTGTCTAAGTACCAGAAAAGATTCTAGTGAAAGTATATTGTTTATTAACAGTCATTGTTTTAAGCAATAAAGAACTACTGCATTCCTTTCATTTGATTTAATTGAGAATATGAAGATTAATACAATGTTAGTCACTTATGAACTAGACCAGTGCACTAAGTGTCAACACAGAGGAATTGGTCAACATGTTTATTGTACAAGAAGAATCGACAGGAAGTCTAAGTATATGCATTGAAGTGGTGAAAATATTCTAAGTCATGCATACATGGTGAAGAATTCGACACATAGCTCTTAAAGTGTGAAAAATATTCTAAGTCATGTATACATGGTGAAGAAATTAGACACATAGCCATACAAGGCAAGAAAAGTCGACACATAGCTCTTAAGGTGTGAAAAATATTCTAGGTCATGGACACGGTGAAGAAATAGACACATGAGCAACCATGGTGAAAAAATTAGACACATAGCTTTACATGGAGTGTAAAGTCGACCCATGAGCTATACAGGGAGAAAGAAATCGACACATGTGTCTAAGCTACTTCAATTTGGCTAATTCGACACATCCTCTCTCCTTAAAGGATGGATTATTTTCTAAGTACTAATACATTACATGGAAACAATATTCGACACATAAAAATATCCACGAGTTTCTCAAAGTCAACTCAAGTCAACATCAAGGGGAGAAGAATTCGACATTCACAAAAGCAGTTCAATTATTGTAAAGCCTACACTATATAAACAAATGAATTTAATTCATTTGAGGTGTGAGTGAAAATACACAAAGACACAAAGAGATATAGAGAGAGAAGCAGAAGCCGAAGAAGAAGAGATACAAATTTATACACATACCTTCTTCATCAGAGTTTTATAATCAAGCTGGTTCATTATGTTATAAAAATATAGGGTTGTTATAAAACACTCTCTGTTAGATTGATTTCCTTTCTGTACATTCACAGATCTATATATTGTAATAGAAATCAGTCATATCTCTTTGTTGTAGCGAAGAACTAATTTGTTCTTCAGAAACCGGTTCATTCAAACCGGGTGTGGCACCCCTCTTGGTTTATATACGAAAGATATATTTCCCGAAACTTGTCTCATTTATTTACTTGCTAATTTTCTAGAACTTTAATGTTTATTCATAAATACAGAAAATTAGTAAGCCAACCTTCTAAACATTATTCACCTCATGAATTCGAACCCACTAACCAAATTCTAAATTATTTATCCGCAAAAGATTCAAAAGAATTTTTTAATTTAGTGAGTGTCGTATTCAAACCACTCTTCTACGATACTTTGGGACCTAACAGTAGGATATCCCTAGCATATGTTGAGCATTCAAGCATGAATATCTATAAGATGAATGTGACAAGTGCACTCGTGAATGGTGAGTTAGAAGTTAAAGTTAATGTACAACGTTTCCAGGACTTTGAAGTTGCAGATCATTGGAATTTGTACATCATTTTCTTCACAAGCTCTTCCATGAATAGAGTTAGGGATTCAATTAAAATGTCAAGGACATGGTATGACACTCTAACTGCTAATTACTTAAAAATGATTTTATATTAGAGTAGTTATACACATATATCTCTCTAGAATACAATGCACACACATAATGTAATATTAGTCCTAGAATACCATGATTGTATTATATATGAGTCTACTAACAAAACTTGTGCAAGGTATATTTTCTAGGTAAATGTAGAGTAGGTACAACATGAACATGTTGGAAGAGTTGCAATTCTTTTTAGAGTAAAATTAATTTAAAAGAATGATGAAAATAAAAGTAAGTCAAGGATCTTTTGAAGATGCGCAATTTAGAAGATTCTAGACCTGCCAAGACTTCTTGTCAACAAATCACTAAGCTTGATCAGGGCAAATCAGGTATATGAACAGAAGTGACAAGCTATAGAGGTATGATCAGCTCATTACTTATTTAAGTGCATAAAGACCATATATTTTATTCTCGATATGCCTATGTGCAAGTTTTTAAGTGGATACTAGAGAATCTTATCTTATAGCTAAGATATGAATCGTTAGATATCTTAAGGGATTATCAATTCTTAAAATCATATACCCTGAAGATAATAGGTTTAACCTAATTGGCTATATAGATATAGATGATGCATGTTGTACGAAAGACAGAAAAGTTATTCCTAGAAGCTGTCAATTTCGTGGAAGAAGTTGGATTTTTATTGAAATGAGAGAAAGCATTCAACACACATAGTTGCAGCAAAGGCTAAACTCAAAACAACTAGTGAATGTGATGCTCTGATCTTCTGGACAAGGAAACTACTTCAACTCCAACAACTCTATTGATCTCTCCACACTACTTAAGGAACAAGCTCATGAATACCAGGTATCATTTCTTTCGAGATTGTCCTTAGTAGAATAACTTGCAGATATTTGTTAAACAACTTGATGAATTCATTTTATCTAAGTTTGTTAGTGAACTTGGGATGTTATTTATATGCATATTTGTTGGAAATCTCATCTGCAAGGAATTCTTAAATGAGTTCACAAGTATTAAATTTTGCATATTTAAAGGACTTGTGAATTTGTTTGAAATCAAGTACCTCGTGCTTATTGCTACTAGTTTAATTATCATGCTTACTATGTTATATACGTATGTTGTAATTAAATTTTCTAGCATAAGTGAGCAGCATAATTATTTGTATATTAAATATTTGATGAATATTAGTCAATGATATCTTGCTTAATTGTTCTGATATTTTACTCTGATATTTTTAAATATTTTAATACAAATAATTGTGGTACTTTTGGTATTAGTGACATTATTTAGAATTTCTGTTTTAAGTAATTAATGCATATTTCAAAACTCACTAATATTGGAAGATGAAGTATTTTCTAAGTCATGTGTGTAAAATTCTCAATATTTTATGGACTTGGAAAATATTTCTAAAATATGATTTTATTTGCGAGGAGTTGTAGTTAAGATCATAAGTATTAAATGTCTATATTTACAGGACTTGTGAATTTCTTTTCAACTATATCATCGAGCTTACGTATATAATTAATAATTATTATGAGTATAATTGTAATATGCTTGAGTGACGATTATTAGATATAGCATAGGAAGTTAGATGCTAATATTCAATCTTATGGATATTTAGTATTTAGCGAAATTATTTTATCTTATTAAAATTATGAAGTGAAACAACTCAATGTTTATTAGTTTCATAATTTTGATTTGATAAAATATTATAAGAATAATTTCTTGCATGTTGAAATTATTGATAAACATCGAGTAATGATATTTTGTTAATATTTTTGTGCTATTAATTGTAATATTTTTAGTATTAGTGATAGTACGAGTTGTTTATCTGAAATCAGTAATAATAAAAATATGTCTAAATGCTTATTGTTCTACTGAATAATTGTCATGTGTTATTTGATTTATATATGCATGTCTTTGGTAACTGTTTAGTATTGCATGAATATTACTATTAGTTTTCTTTCATTGACTGAATTTTAAACCTGAATGTATTAAAAATAATTTCTTGTCTATTTCTTTTCCAAAATGTTTTATCTTACAATACATTCACTTTCTATCAGTCTTAGAGAAGAAAACATCAAAATTCTTTTTCAAAACTTCTCTTTTAAAAATCTTTTAATTTACAGCCCTACTTTGATTTCTAAATCCTAGGGTGTAGATTAAATTTTTCTTGATGATAATATTTCTTTAAATCTCAAAATATTTTATCCTATCTAAAAAACTGTTTTTAAATGCTATATTTTAAAAACTGTTTTCTTTCTTAATTTTCCTTTTAAAGTGATAGAAACTTTGTGATTGTTATTTTATTTGGAGAAATTATTTTTACTTCGAGGTACCAATCACTTTTAAAATGATTTGTTTTCAAACACTTGTTTCAATGTATGTTTCACAATGATTCATAGTACCAAAACAGTGGTTGTTGCTTTGAAGGCATAGTACTATTTTGTTAACCATACATCTAACCCCAATTGTCATGTATAAGTCGGGAATATTATCAGGTGGATGAAAATGATGAAAATCATAATTTCATTATGATTCAGAAAATCATTGTCTTTTATCTGATAAGGATATTTTGCAAAACTATTTTCAAAATGTACAGTGCAAAGGTTTAAAGGAAAAGAGTCATTTTATCGAGATATAATTTGGTAAGAGAGTTGAATTTCTTTTTTGGTATAAATTCCCGCATTCTATTATGGGAAGTTTGCCTTATAAGACCCTCATAAGGGATAAAATCTTTCTTCTCTGATACACTTTCCCGCATTTTATTATGGGATAAGTATCTTAAAGAAAATTTCGTATCATGCTTTTAAATGATAAATATTTAGTTTGACAAAACTCTTTTACTAAAAGTGCTTTAATGCAATCCATTATCATTCCTTATTATATGTTTCCTTCTTTTTGAAATGAAAAATATGTTTTAGATTGCTAAGATGATTATATTTTTATCTTGATTGATTCTATCCGTTTAGCCTCCAATGGCTTTAGAAGCTTGCCACGTGGTTGAAAACCCATCAATCTATTACCCAAGCCATAGTACCAAACACTAATTCATCCACTTCCATATATTAACCTCTGGAGATATAAGGAAGACATGTAATTTATAGGTTAATAAGGGAGAAACTGCACTTGATGCAATAAATAAGGATGAAGTCGGAAGTGCACCCACATTTCTACCTCTAGAGATGCAAAGTAGTATATAAACTAAGGTAAATGTAAGCTCATCTACATTTTTTTAAAAGGATGCAGAGCTGAAAAGGAAATTAAACAGTCTCTGGAATTATTCTCTAAACAGGGTGAGTCCATTGAAATTCACTCGTCAGCCAGAGCATCTTGTAATGAGTCAAGCACACCACCGGCACTCACGCTGATAGTAAGCCTAAACAGATAAATTCTAGGAACACATTGCAAGGCATGCACAGTGAGAGGTATAGGCATTCAGAGGAGATACAGACTCTAATTACCCATACATTACATTGTCCAAGGTATCTACCTCAAATAGAAGTTAATCTTTTGCATCCTGAAAGGGAGATCTCTTGTTCAGATGTATCTGAGCTTGAGAGGCAACTGCTTGGCAAGAATTCTTCGAATGAGTCAAGTAGGGTATTTTACACAAAATTCCCGTCACGGGTTACGACAGAAACATAGGCTCTAATTTGTCCACCTCTTGGAAGTATCACAATGTATTCCTACAAGTGCAAGATTGACTATATCATCATTATTGTCACTATCACTTAGTACAATGTCTTCTTCATCATAACTCCAGGTCAACAAAGCCTTTGATTTCTTCTTGTCTTTGAAACCATCTTGTTTGATTTTACTTTAGCTTCTAACAATCCTTCTTGAAATAACCAGGTTTGCCACATTCGAAACATGTTGGATCACATTTGGAATCTTTAGAAAATTTATTACCTTCGAAGAAGCCTGAATTTGTCCTTTCTCGTTTTATCTTGTTCTTCTGTTTAAACATCTTTCTGATTTTTCTAGACATGAGAGCAATCTCTTCTTCAAATTCTAGCTTGTTGTCATCACCGTGCAGTACCAAAATTTTCATTTGAGGGAATAGCATTGGCATTGTGTTTGGAATTGCTATCATCACCTATCTTTCCTTCAAACTGCTCAAATTCAGCAAATACATTTAGAGTATCGTCATAATATCAATTGTTGGAGCAGATTCCAAGATAATAACTTTTGGTTCATAGATCCATGGAACAGAACTTATGATTTTCATGTTGATCTCTTCTTTAGGAATTTTCTTTCCAAGTAAAGTGAGACCATTCACGGTGATTTGGAATGTAGCTTGAGCATCTTTGATAGATTCGCCTTCATTGAGGTTGAAATTACCATACTTATTTATCAGCTTGCTGAATTTGACTTTTTTAAAGCTTTCGAACCGTCATGACACAATTCAAGAGTGTCCCACATTTCTTTTACAGAAGTACATGAAGAAATTTTGTCACTTTCTTCAGGATATAATAGAGTCATGATAGTATTGATAGCTCTATTGTTGTAACTAAGCTTTGTCAACTACTCAACAGAGAGATCATCAATATCTTTTTCTTTTCCATCAGCCTTTCAAAACTTGAATGGACCTTTTTCAATTAATGTCCATTCTATTGGTTCTCTGGCCATGTGCACCTTCATTCTACCTTTCCACCAGTTGTAGTTTTCTGTAAGAAGTAGTAGAGGTGCCCTTGAGGATGAGCTTCTCATAGGATATTTGTCAGCCATATGATCTATACTTTCTTGTTACTAGATAATGTTAGTATAGCCTGCTCGATATCAAATGAAAAAGCACAACTAAAGGGGGGATGAATAGGTGTTATAGCTAACAATGAACAATTTTAAATATTACTAACTTTTTATCATATCAGCTAGCTAAGTTCAATTTCAATACACTGTCAGATAGCTATGATATGCAATGTATTATAGAATAAAGTCAGTAAGTAAGAAAACCAGAACTTTTAGCCAGGTTCGACCCCTATCACTATTGGTCTACCTCTCGGTCCCCTACTAACTAGTAAAAGAGAATATTATTAATCACTATAAATCATGATTACAAGATACAATAATATTCCTCCCTTTAACCCTTGTAACTAATACTATCTTACTAAAACCCATGTTCCTTGAATCCTTGCTCTCTAAGTTCTATACTACACTATTATTAACTCCTCCAACTTCTAGTCCTTTGAACCCTCTTTCACAAGATCAGATATTCAGTTGCAAATCAATTACAACTTAACAAATACAAGTGAATAATTGAAACAATCCAGTATATGAACTCTTCACGTGTGTGTATATATGTGTGTGTGTGTGTGTATAATACTAGAGCTCGAATAAAATATTTACTATGAAAGCTTGAGTTGAAAATCTGTGTGTAAGATGTAGCGAATCAGTTCGTACTTCAATTGGTTGAAGATTAAAGTATCACACGTGATTTTATATATATATATATATATATATATATGACTAAATAATAATAAAAAACTCCTATAATTTAGGAAAACGTTTTTGCATAATAAAATAAGTTTGTATAACATATATTTGAGCTCTAATATAATATATACACATATATATTAGATAAGTTTGTACATATAAAGATTGTTAGGAATGAGTATCTACAGAAACTATGCAGAGGGGGGGTGAATGTATGGTTTCAATCTTTTTGAATTTCTTTTGAATCTGTTTAATGTATGAACTGATTTTATCTTGGTTGTAGTTTTATAACTTAGTAGTGTTTACTTAAGAATTGCATAAATAAAACAAATACTCAAAGTTTAACTTTCAAACTAATTGTGTATTAGAATGAACTGCTACAAATATGAGATTCTTGATTTGAATCTCATCTTCTTGTTCTTGAAAAAAATAAGGTATGAAAATTATTCAACACGATGACTAGTGAAGCTGTGCTATTAGCTATACAGACAACATGTCTCATTAGCACATGATTTCACATGTTAGTTTTCTATAACTAGAAATAGACAAAACTACTTTACATTATTCATAATTTATTTCTAGCTAAGTTCTATGACTTGACAGTATGCTCCATTCTCCTTTTTTCCTTCTATCTTTGTCTTGTTTTCTTTTCAAATTTCATTGTAGACTTGTCATTATCTTCACAGGTTTGACTAACCTGATCAAGACAATGCTTCAAATTACTTGTCTTATTATTCTGAAAATTTCCAAGAAATTAGCTTCTTGAAACATTCGAATACTCAGCTTCATTGCACTTCGAGAAGTCATGTTGTTGACTACTCATTCGAGTACTGAAAGGGGAGATAGGAGTGAAGAGAAGTAACTCACTGCACTTTCATGTGTACTAGGAATGCTAAATGTAATCTCTATGTAATGGTTGATGATAACTCAACAATAGAA
>QRFB01004682.1:0-18675 GCA_008931105.1 Oenanthe javanica
TGGAGTGACGTGGGGGATTTGAAATTTAATAAGCGGGATGAGTGAAATGTTTAGGCGGATATATACAAGTGAAAAGCCGCTGCGTTTGTTTCCACTTTAGCCGGGTGAATGACTGAATGGAGATGAATATAACATCGGGCCAAAATTGCAAAATCAACAATATTTTTGTATTTTATTAATTATAAATACATTTTAGTTAATACAATATTTTTTTCAATTTTAATATCTAAAAAATTATATTAATAAAATCACAGTTTTATAATTGGTCTAAAAACATGACTGTTAAATATATATATATATATATATATATATAACTGAATTTATATTGATAAAAATGAAATTCCAAAAACATGATCATACATATTATATAAAAAGTTGAATAATATATAATGTGGGATAAGAAAATGAGAAACTAAAAATAAAATTCTAAATATTATAAAATTACACAAATTATTAATATAATGAGTTAGATTCTTAGGTGGTTAAAAGATATAATATAATTGAGAATCACACTCAACTTTTTATCAAACATAAATGAATCGATCTGCACTTGACCTGTTATTAGGTGAAATAATAAAATTAATCCAATAACTGAAATGTTTAAAATATTATGAAAAATCTTGATACATACTATTTTTTCAAATTTTAATGAAGCGAAATCAAGTCGAACATATCGAATCACACATGATAATAGTTCAACTGGAACTCAATTTATTAGCACACAAAATTTTCTTGTTCGGATTTAAACTCAAATTTTAAATGAGTCAAATTCGAACTTATTCACAATCAATTGGTTTACAATTTTGACTACAGTATGCAATAGCCAATTTAATCAAATCAATAATAAAGTCACACTTGCAATATCCAAATTTAACTGAACTAACAGATACCACAATGGATAATAATCAACCGATCACAATTTTCATCTAAAATTAACAAGTATTAATAATTGCGACAACTTATAACGGTTTACAAGCATAATTGTATCATTAAATTTAAATTTAAAATTATACCATTCAAAAATTTTTAAAAGGAGGTTTTCGAATTACATGTGTGTGTAGAATTTATAAGCTAACAATTTAAGAATGTGCTATATCTTTCTTTTTCTAATTTATGATTATTTCTGTATACTTTGTTTACTTCCATTTTATCGTGGAATTTAATTGGATTCTGTAAATATCCATTTAATGCAACACATATATACCCATCATCAATCATATAAAAAATCATAAAATTTACTGATAAAACCAATGATGCGTTACATTATTACTTTAGCCTAGTAAAAAATTTTCTTTCAATCATTTAAACTTTAGCTGAGTAAATAATCTTCTTTAAACCATTTAATCATACATGATTTACATTTTTATAAATAAGATGGCAACAACAAAAAAGTAAATTATTTACGAAAAATTTGATTTCATAAGGGATATATACAGTGCAACAAACTGCCAACTAGCAATTATATCAATATTCATTTATACAATATAAATACTATACGCAAATAATAATTTTTTTAAAATTATTTGTTTATGATGCAATATTTAGAATATTGATCCCCACGCTTTGTAATTGCACAAGAAATGTTTTGTTAGCGACACATCGTCGAACACTCGGTGGATATGAATAATCACAACACATTAAACAAAGTGGATGCGGTGACAACTAGGGCAAGGAGAACAATGCTTGTGTCTATATTCAATGCTCAAAGTTGCCGCTGGTTTGCTCAGGTACTCTCTATATATTCGAATGCCAATACTATATATATGTGCTTTTGTGAGTGTGTGCCTGTGTATGTTCGATTACTTAAACATACTGTCGATGTGAATTTGTTTGATGTTGTGATGGATCATGATGCTTTGGTGGCTGATTTTGCTAAATTGTCAAAGGTCAAGTACTCAATTGTCTTAGCAAACATATTTCATTTCAAGACAACCAAGAGACGGAGTTCTTGGATTGCTTTCGCCACTCTTTGGTTGTGGTGCATCCCTCATTGAGAAATCGTAGTTTCAAGTTGCTCTTAGTATGAAACTGTATATGTAGTCTTTGACAATTGAATTTTATTTATCGTTTTAAAACGAAAACGACAACAAGAATGTAGACTTTCTTCTCTTTTGCAAAGTAGTTTTGTCTTTAACTTGTAATTTCCAGAAAATCAATACTAATGTTTTGTGGACCAGCCAAATCATCGGCTTAATACAACTGTGCAAAGAAAAATCTATGGTCATGCAACTAATGTTTAAATTCAACCTATGAATGAAGAGAGTGCTGTTCAAGCTGCTGCTGACCTTATTGGGGAGGCCTTCTACTCGGTAAACATCAATATTATTACCTACCTTTTTACCTGTATTTAATTATTTTGTTTTTTTTTTTCATTTCTGGTACTCATCATAAACTTCTGTAGCAACTAGCAAGGTCCTAGAAATTATTTACAATGTTATATTCAAATAAGAAACCTGTAGAGATTACCCAGGTATTATGAACTGTAATGGAATAACGGAAAAGTTCAAGCAATTTGGGGGCAAGGCTTCTTAAAGCTGATTTTTGTATAACTGAATTTCCCTCCAGTTGTACTGTTTCGTGTCACTAATAATAGTGATAGGTTCATTAGTTATTTATGCATTCAGCAACTTGGTTTTCTGGTTAGCTTATCCTGTCGCTATGATCGAAAACCAGTTCAATAGGTAGACTACACATACAAACTCTAACAATCGATTAACACCATATATTCATATTATTATATTTAATTAGGTTGCAGGAGCTGATTTCATNATCCTGTCGCTATGATCGAGAACCAGTTCAATAGATAGACTACACATAAAAACTCTATCAATCGATTAACACCATATATTCATATTATTATATTTAATTAGGTTGCAGGAGCTGATTTCATCTTTGAGGCACAAAGAAATGCTAGGTCTGAAGCAAAAATGGTGGTCGCCCGTAAACAAGAGATAGAGGTAATTTTTCTTTGGCATAGTGTCCAACTTGGACATTATAGTCTTCTTGCATACACAATATATTTTGCATATCCTTGTATAATTAACAAAAGAGGTGGAACTTCTTCGATCGAAAGTTCAAGAGCTTGAGCAGTTTTGCAGAGCCGTCTGATCTAATAATTTAAATTTGAATTCAAATTAAAGATTCTACAGTTTCAATTTTAACTTAAAACCGAGCCACACCAAACTATGCTCACCCCTACTCCTCACTCGTATCACTCCTCACACGTACAAGATTAAGAAAAATGGTCGAAACAAGGATAAATCCTATGTCCACATATATCTTATTATCATCATCTGGTCGATAATAATGATGCTTACAACTATTTATATCTAATTCTATTACTCACTTAAATTCCTAGTGAAAAGAAAACTGATCATTGTCTATAACAACTTAGATTCCAATGTTAATCTGCTACTATAATTAAATCAGGGAAACAATCATTTTGTGACCATTACCATAATACTTATGTATTTAGAATATTTCTAACTAAGAAGCATGGGTGCATATGTTGGGGTGCGTAGTACGGGATAAAGGAATCTGAAAAATTCAAGAATATGGGGATTTAGGCGTGGGGGATACCATAATAATTTTTTGAGTCAATATTCACTAAGTTGCATAATAAAAAAATAAAATAGGGCTAAAAAAATACAAAAAATAATGTTATAACATAATAAAAAATAAATAATAATGGCCCCGTTTGGCTACCATTATAAGCAGCTTATAAACTGAAAAAGTTGGTATATATGTACTTTTTCTGAAAATAAGTAACTTATTTTCAAATTTGGAAATAAGATTTGGTCTTAAATTTCTAAAATAAATATTAATTTTAAAAAAAAATCATGAAAATACTTTTTTTTAAAAAGTAACTTATTACTTATAAGCTAAGCCAAACACCCCCAATATTATATGTTGAGTCTAATATATCAAAAATGTATTTAATAGGGGGGCCAAAAATATAATTGTCAACAAATAATTGAATAAATATATAATTATAATATATATATGTTAATATTAGGGAAGCCCGGGGGGGGCATGACCATCCCTTGCCACCCCTGGCTTTTTCCCTGGTTGACGTCATGACAAGTCTGGAAATGCTCAGCATTCTGCATTTCTGCCATTGCCCTGCTGTGTAACATAAAAATATTAGTAACCTGCCGACCAGTAATAAATAAGCACATATATTACTTAACCTATCTATTCCATATTCTTATAACCGAGTAAGAGATCTTTGGTCAAATGTTGTTCTTGTATAGTAGGTTAACAAGAGATCTTCTCACCCCCACTTCTTTCTCTCTCATCGTTAAAAAAATTCTCTCCCCTTTTTTGTCTACTCTTTACAACACCATTTCCGGCACCATCTTCAATCACCATAGATTCAGGCTTTTCTCTCTATCTTCAGTCTTGTTCTTTTTCTTCAATCTTTCTCTCTGAACTATGTTTCACCATTGCCTCCAGTCACACCATCATCTCCGGCACCACCAACATCTTCAATAACCATAGATTCAGGCTCTTCTCTCTATCTTCAATCTCGTTCTTTTTCCTCAATCTTTCTCTCTGAACTATGTTTCACCGCTGCCTCCAATCACACCACCTCAAATTGTCACCATAACTTCAACAAATAACCATGATCTCCATCAACATTATGATACTATCGATCTTCGCTTTATTAACAAATCACCAACTATAACGATTCAAATCACCATTTATTTGCATTGATAATCATCATTTCATAGCTACAGAAATCACTAAGAATTGATGATTTTCCGTTCCAAGTTAGTAATTTGTGTTTAAATTTGATAATTTGAGCTTATATATTAGGCTAAATATCAATGGATAACATGATTAAACTTCAAAAACGTAGTGAATATATTCAAAGTAAGGATCTAAATAGTTTTTATTGGTGGTGAAATTGGAATTTTGTTGGTTAAATTCACTGAAATCAAAGTTACTTGGCTAGAGAAAGTGATTGGTAGTACATTAATGGTCGTGTTGATATACACACATTGTGTAATATATATATACACATATATAGGGTTTTGGTCCACAACAAGCGATTGTATACAACCATCACTCCACACTTTTTTTCCACGGATAGGAAAAAACCATAGCTAGCCGTGCAAAAGCGCGGATAAGGTGACGTAGCCCCCTGCATTCACACAAACAACCTAGTGTTAATCCTATCCGCAGAAAAAAGCAGGACCCATATATATATATATATGACGGAGGAATTTGTGAAATAGAGATAGAATAATTTTATGTATTTTATAATACAATTAATTGTTTAACCTTAAATAATACAATTTTTACACAAATGCCACTACTTTCTGGTTTTTAGGCTTTGATTAGTTCCTTTGGAGTAACACTATATCTATACTATATTATTATAGCCGAAAGATTAAAAGTTTTGGTCAGTCGGTCGGGCCATGAGCCTAAAAAATAAACATGGTTAAATATACTTTTATTTATTATAATACGGACCCTAACTATATACATATCTATATGAACTAAAATTTTACTTTTTAGGCCCAATTATATATTTATTATAACAAAAGACCAAATTATAACATATTTATATTAAATAGAATAAATTTATATAAAATAAGAGAACATATAATATTGACATAAAATTTTAATATTATAAAATTTTATATTAAATATCAATAAAAATATAAATAAAAAATCAATTTACTTAAATATTAGTTTTCTCGTGCGAAGCACGGGTTAAGATCGTATATATGTATAAGCAAAGACCGACCAATTAAAAATATATATAGAAATAAAACAACGGATGGGGAGTCCATAACACCTAGTCCACAATAGTCAGCAAATATTATATATATATTCACTTATATACATATATGATAGACAACACAAATCTCAATCCATTACATATATGATATACTAATCTTAATCTTTTATGCTGAGAATCTCCGTCGATTACTTACTACCACAACTGGTAACACATAGCTTGAAAGGCAACGAGGGCCTGAAATTTGACGACGACGACGAGGTTACCCGTCGTCTCCTTCTTTTAGCTGCCTCTTCAATTAGTAACTCTTCTTCAATTAACGCTCAATTGGTAACTCTAGTAAGTCCCGTTCTTTTTCTTTTATAGTTTTAATCTCTAAGCAATCTATTCAATTGGTAATTCTTACATTAGGGCTCAATTGAATAACTCTTAAATTAGGGCTCAATTGGGAATCCTGGAAAGTTAGTTCTTCTTTTATTATTGTTTTTAATTTTAACCTTATCCAAAAGTTACCATTTCTGCACTCTCGCAGCCACGAATCCCATCAATAAAAATATGGGAATACATCGGCACCCCGAACCTACACCTCCAAATCCGGACAACTTCAAGAAGAATCTTATAGATATTGAGACCCTCTTGTATATTCTCTACATCATAACCAAGTTGTACATTTGCATTTGCTTCAAGTGTCTTTGGTGCACAAATCATTAAACAACTTTGCTTGGATTTATCATACTTAACATGTAATTGTTGATGTTGTATCTATAATTCTTCAAATCTATAATAATCAGAATCATGTGGATAAAATTGTTTGAGCATACCTATATCATGAGGCAGTCCATTAATTTAAACATGTGAACCTTTGAGCACTGCAAGATCTAATACAAGACATATAGGATTGAGACTAGGTGAAGATGATTGCAAATCGTGCTTTTGTTGCGGTTGAGTGTCGCTTCTGTAATGAATTTTGACTAATGGGTAAGACCAGAAAATTAGGGGGAAAGAATGCAGGTAAATGTAAAAGTACCTTTAAAAGTAACTTGATTCTTAAATATAATTACAAATTCAAATTTTAATTCCTTAAATTATCACCCTTGTTAATAAGAGGTCAAGGGTTCGAGTCTCACCGGAGACACAGGTGTGCTTGAGTATTTTAATTCCTTCTGTTTGACGTTACCCAAAAGAAAAAGAATTGAAAAGACTAGAAAAATGAGAAATCAAAATTCACCTTTTTTTCTCCAATTCAAATTTGAACATAAAAAAATTATGTTGTTTATATAATACTAAATTAATCCAACTAACCCTATTTCACCTTAATAGGCTCTACCAAATCACCAGGGAGCCCACCATATTACATCCGTAAAACCCTAAATATTTTGACTATAACTATAAAAAACATACGTGCATTGTAGCTCATTTTCCAACATAAAAAAGGAAAAGAAAAGAAGAAGCAATCCTTAATTCACCATTAGGAGATGATTAGGTGCTCCATAAGTCGATATTTGGCACTCAAAATTTTGCTAACTATTAGAGTTACGTGGACAATTTTTGTTTTGAAGAGAAATTCTCACTCCAAAGTTCATGTGTTAATAACCATAAAAGCCTAATTCGGACCACCGAGCAAGTATAAATCTTTGTCTTGATTTATCTTTCTAGACCTATCCAATCTAAACTTTTTTCTATTCACAACACATCTTTCTTCAACATGTTTCACATCATCAGTTCTCATGCCTTTATCAATGTATGGAAACAGTGAAATCATCATTCACTGAAATATATCTTTGATCTGGTATATTCTTACGCGTGGATGGAAATAATTTCATTGCTGCATACGCATGGCCACTTTAGATTGATTAAATCTGGACAAGCGCATGCTATATTGCTTATATTGCAGTACTGCCATCATAATGAGATATTCTTCATAATAATTTACTTACCTAAAAGTTTAAATCAGATCACTTAATTACAGTAGTCAATCTTTAAATAATAATGTTAAATAATTAATCAATCATTTGATAATATTTTCATTTCTTCCCCTGCATCATCTTATACTTGTTTTTGATATATGCAAAGAANAGATTCTTCATAATAATTTACTTACATAAAAGTTTAAATCAGATCACTTAATTACAGTAGTCAATCTTTAAATAATAATGTTAAATAATTAATCAATCATTTGATAATATTTTCATTTCTTCCCCTGCATCATCTTATACTTGTTTTTGATATATGCAAAGAATGTTCATTTGACTTTCAGATTTCTTTATTTTTTGTCTGGTGGTATTTAGACTTTTATAGTATATGCAAATGAGTTCCTATGGTCTAGTGGAGCAAACTCTGAAGGATATTCTTCCTCTGATCGAGCCAACACTGAATGATTGGAAAGTGAGATTTCATATCATTGAAGACCTTAGAGATGCTGTTCAGACTGTGGAAAGTCTTAGAGGTATTGATGCGTTGTAACAATTGGTAACTTCTTAGCATATTATATATACCCTTAATTCCTGCAAAAACAAAACTAATCTTCATATTTTGCCATGAAATAAGATTGGTCAGGAGACTCAGGACTAAAGGTTTTTTCTGGCAGGTTTTTATTAAATTTTATCTTACTCATACTTTACCTTTGTGATCTCCTAGTTCAGATATTACCAACTGGCACAAACTTGTGTCCTAATGGCATGCCATCACAAACATAGATTAAGTAATAAAGGGATCCGGATTGGGTTAAGTGTTAAAATACTTTATGATGGTTAATATTAATTCATTTTAACTGTTGCTTAATCGGACAGTATAGCAATTCAATATTTTTTCAATTGAAATGGCGTTATGCCTAATAGAAGTCCCACATCTTAACTGGTGTACATAGGTGCAACGGTGGAGCCTTATGGCTCGTTTGTGGCTAATCTATTCACAAGATGGGGGAATCTGGATTTATCTATAGAGATACTTACAGGTTTGCACATCTCAAATACTGTGAGAAGGCAGAAGGAAAGTTTCCTAGCAGATGTACTAGAAGCTCTTAGAAGTAAAGGTAATCTTTTTCAAGACATGGAAACTATACACGTACTATGAAATTATTGTTGCCCCCTTGTGACATCTCACAATATGAATAAAAAAAACGCAAATACTAGTTTCCCCATTTTTATAAATACTTCCAAAATTTTCTGATGTCAGTTACCTAATAATGTTGGTGTATATATTATATAGGCACTTCATTCATTCATTGGCAGAAAAATAAAAAATAGTTTTTCAAAAAGGATAGAGATAGTATCATAATTCAATGAAGTTTCTAATGTTGCATCTACCTTCTTTTCAGTAACCTGCTTAACATGTCGGTGAGTTCACTAAATTATTGTGATATATCGGTAATGAGCTTGATGTTAATTTTTGACTTGAAAACTATTAAAAGCATTACTTGACGATTCATTCTCTGAAAAGTTGGAGATGTGATCAACATAGTCACCAGTCCATCTTGAAAATAAGTAAATATAGGGGCTCTCTCCCNCTCTCTCTCTATATATATATATATATATTGTGCAGACATGTGTACCTGCAATTCTACCTCCTCTTAAAGAACTCTATCCAGGAGATTTGGCACATGACCTTTCAGGTACCATTTTTGATGTAATATATTATTCAGAGGTAAAGATCATTCTTTACTAGTTCTAATATATANGTAAAGGGCAAATATTACTTGCACATACTTTATGAAAATATACATGATCCGTGTATATGTTAAATTGGTATGACGATTCATATATAAAGTTACGAAGCGAACTATGAAACATGTTACTCATAGAAGTGTGCCTGTTTTTAAGTATTTACGAGGAGTCTTTGCAGGTACATGGCGTAAGCTCAGATTTAAAAGTAATGCCAGAGGACCCATCTTGAAGTTGGAGCACAACCTTCAAAATATCTCTTGTCATGTCTCCATTAATAATTTGCATGATCAAATGAAATCCAAGTTGCTGTTCTGGATCAATGAGATTGATGGACGCTTTCGATATATGGTTTTGTTGGTATTTCCTCAAGCCAAATTATAGATGCCTGCCACCTGAATTATATACTCCATTTTGACGTGTCCTATGTGTAGGTCAAGGAATGGGCTAAAGCACATGATATACACGAATCAAAGTCAGGGTCTTTGAATTCCTATTGTCTCAGCTTGCTGATTATCTTTCATTTTCAGGTTATATCAGTCCCTTTTATATGTGTTGGATATTTTTTTCCTAACAATTACTGATTCTCAACTAAGTAAATAGTTTTGTCACAAGAAAGGTCCTCCTAAGCTCTTCACGGATTAAAAGGGATGCCTGTTCTAGTATTAAAAGATATCAAAATTTGAAACCAGTTACATTCATTGAGAAAGGAAAGGAAATATGTAGTATAGAACATATTTTTTTGCGTGATGCATATAATTTAGCCTTTTCTACAGGATTTGCCATGTTCTTAATTTGCTCAAAATTATGAGATTGTTGTGTTAGGTTTGGGATGATTTTAGTATATATCTGAATTTGGATGTGATGTAACCTTCTGACAAACAAATGTCTTTTAGTATTGTTTTCTGTCCAGCCACATTTGGTTAAATATGAAATTTTCAAACTTAATTTAAAATAGAAACCAGAATTACTACTATCCAAGCTTATTCTCTCTCTCTATATATATTGTGCAGACATGTGTACCTGCAATTCTACCTCCTCTTAAAGAACTCTATCCAGGAGATTTGGCACATGACCTTTCAGGTACCATTTTTGATGTAATATATTATTCAGAGGTAAAGATCATTCTTTACTAGTTCTAATATATACACTCATGTAGTCGAATAAAACTTAAACGGCAACATGTGGAATGTTGGTACAGTGGCTTACAATATAGTGAGTGTGTTGAAATGAAATTCAGATATAGGTTGAGCCGAAACCTAATCTCGGGGGTTCAAACTGTAGTTTCACTTTTTAGGTTTCATATTATGGTAATCAACTGTTTCAAATTTGGTTCTTTTTGTCGCGAAAGCCCTTCTCTACAATATTATTATAATCGAACTTCAGATTTTTTGTAGTCGGTTTTGGTTAACCTCAAACTTTTGGTTATCCCAAACTTTTTGGTTAACACAATTAATATTTTATTATATTTAAATTATAGCCAAAATTTTATGTACTTATATTAAGAATCCTATTTATAATATACTCCCTCTGTCCCTCCCATTTCTTTACACTTTCCTTTTTGGGACGTCCCACCAATTCTTTACATTACTAAAAATAGTAACTTTTAACAATAAAATAAATTATTTTTCCACTACTTCACTTTTTCAACACTTTACACTAGTACACCCACTACTTCATTTATTTTAACAATATTACACCCACTATCCTTGGTCTCCGTGCCCAAACCAAATGTAAACATTTGGCCGGGACGGAGGTAGTAATTTTTATATAACATAGTTGTATTAGATACAATCTACTATTACATCTAAATTTCTTCAATACTCTGTAATTCATTTAAAATTGCAACTCATTTATTAAATCTATGAATATTATATTATTATTATTATTATTATTCTTTTATCTATATTAAAATTTTATAAAAATTTTATATCAAATTTTAGAAATATGGGCACACAAGTGAATAGGACTAATGTTTTATTTCTCATTTGCTACAAGACTAACAAGAGTAAAGAAGATTTACTCATCTTATGAAGAGGGTTTGATGAAATATATACAGATACTAAATAGGTATGGCAATGATGCATGTTTCTCGGCGTTGTTGCATATCTTGAAGATTACATGATATTAATCTGTGTGGGTTTTAGGACTATATTACAATTAAATAAGGTCCTAATTAATTAGTTAACCTGTACTTCATTTGCTTTTATAAGAATAGAATGCAATTTATTTCGCAGCAAAAACGCGGAACCCCTTTTAGGATCTAGCAGTTCAAAACCCAAAAAAAGCTACACTGAATACTTTCATTTTCTCCATACAGGTGTGAGAACTGATGCTGAGAAACAAATCGAAGAAACATGTGCTGTGAACATAAACAGGTTTCAATTGGATAGGTGGCGTAGGAGGAGAAATAAAAGTTCTTTATCTGATCTGCTCATTTCGTTCTTTGCAAAGGTATTTTTACATAATTTCCAGTGAACCCTATTTTTTGGCCTACATTCAAAAAAATTTATTAGCCAGATGTTTGTACCGCTACGGGTGAATTGTTTTTCCCACAATGTGAACTGGGCTGGGTAGCAAGAATACCGTAATTACAACCACAGTCCACCAAAAAGCACAAATACTTTGCACAAAAATAATGTATGTATATTCATTATGTTTTGCAGTTCCGTGACATTGATAGGAGGGCCTTGAAACAAGGCATTAACATTTACTCTGGACAGTGGGAAGATATTGAGAGCAACATGGCATGGCTGCCCAGGACGTTTGAACTCTATGTATGTAATCCTCTCTCTCTCTCTCTCTCTCTCTCACACACACACACACACACACACACACTGCTGGCATGTTTATTCATTGCTTAAATCCTTAGTAATGCATTTGTACCTCCGGATTTAACTTTTTTCAGTTTTGATAAATTTATTACTAGGTTGAGGATCCTTTTGAGCAGCCTGTTAATACTGCAAGGACCGTTACCCACCTAAGAAAAATAGCAGATGCATTTCGAGCAACCCACTATACACTTACCTCAAATAATCATAATCAGGCTACTCTCTATGCTACGCTACTTAGACAAGACCGATTGCTACATATTACTAGATCAGTCAGAAACCCCAATAACCCTGGAAAATACAACCGGAGACGTCCACAGGTAAACAGAGCAGTATCATTACCATCACAGTCACATCCTACTCACAGTACAAAGAACAGACGTTCTGACAATGGTAACATCAACAGACCAGTCCAGCAGCAGCCTAATCAGAATCAAGTACAAAAGGTTTGGAGGCCAAGACCCAAGAGTTAAATGCATTTCATAATTAGTGAAACTGGGCAGTTTTACTTTGTCTCATTCTATGTCAAGTGCCTGAATTTACTGCACAACGATTGTGGTTCTTTAATTACAAAGTCTAAATATCAAATATTACAACTCAGTATCAGTTGTATTGGCTGCATTTGGGATTTAAGGATTATAAATGATTAGCTAATTGACTGCTGTCATTATTAGTAGTTGGCATTGTTGCGCAAGTTCAAATTTTATACCCCTGTGTTTTTCTCTTCTCTTTGATAAGTTATTATTTAATATATATAATAGAGGAGGCGAGTGAGCAATTGCACCCATAATCGATCAAGGAGGGTTGCCTTAACCGTTAGGCTGGACACTCAACCTCTCTCGTAGTGTTGTTAGCATATTGCAAGTTATTTATGAAGTGGATATGTTCATCATATGAATCTAACAATAGAACCTAGAAATTTGAAGTCTAGATATGTTTTAATTATACAGTATGTCTCTTTGGCGAAGCTCAGTAGCCTCATCAGCTGGTATTTTAAACTGAAAAGCTTTGTTATTGAATATTAAATTTATTGTTTTTTTAATATGATTCCGTCTCTAAATCTTTATTAGTATTTTTACTTTTTAGAAAATAATAATATATATTTAAAATTTTAATATGTTGTTAATAAAATTTAAAAATTTTAATTTAAATATTAGATTTTAATAAGTGTTATCAGATTTAAACCTAAAAAATATATACGTACTTTTGGAATAAAAAATATTAAATTTAAATTTATTAATGAGTATTGAATTCTTAAATTTTGATAGTTAAAATTTCTTTTATGCTTATTATTCTTAATCTATTTTGATCCACCTTTATCTAACTAGTTCTTAATTTTTAATAATTAAAAAAAATAAGCATAATAAAAAGATAAATCAATATAAATTAACAACATATATAAGAATCAGTCAACTTTTTCGATTTATCAAAATTAAAATACACCATCTTTATTATAATTTTTTATTATAAATTTCTTTATTAAAAATGTAAAAAGAACAACTAATTGATTAGGGACGGAGGGACTTTTAAACTTAAATATAATATCTTGGTAAAATACATTATTTTTTAAATATTGTTAATTGTAAGTTTTTCCATTAATTTTAAAATAATCCTTTTTTTATGTGGCAATTATCGGGTGTTGGCCCTATATGTCACATTAGTGAGAAGAAATGCCCACAGTAATATGTAAATGTTTGGTACATGAAGCAATTTTTTTTTAATTTTTAAATTTCAAAACGCAAGATGAAGTAGAGTTTAAGGGCAAAACGCAAAATCAAGTAGAGTTTTAGGACAAAACACTACTTTAAGTTGGATTTTGCATAGATTTTTTTTTATATAAATATTTGTAAAATGAAAAACAATACTTAGCTTTTAATTTAAGCTTAATATTTTTAAAACAATCAATTCAATCCTTAGCTTTTAATTTAAACTTAATATTTCTAAAACCAATTAGTGAATTGATGAATCCTAAAATATTAAAAACGATTAAATTAGGGTCCTAAATTTAATTAGGGTCTGGGATCTAGTGATTACAGCCTAAACCCTAATCGTTGAATATTATATTACAGGTTTATAAATTCAAATACTTAACTTTTAATTTAAGTTTAATATTTCTAAAACCCAATCAGAGAATTGATGGATCCTAAAATATTAAAAACGGTTAAATTAAGTTTGTTTGGTTTTGGAGGTTATGTTTTAATTTTATTTAATATTAAAAACACTACATTAAATGTTGGTTAAAGGAGGAAGACATAGAAAAATATGATGATGATAAAAATTAAAAAGAAAAACCGTGACACTGGGGTCATTTTTATAAATTGTGTCATTCTGGACATTTTGTCTTCGATTTGTGCCATACAGGTCCTTTATTCGCAATTATCTCGGTAGATAAACTCAAAATTTAAACTAAAAAATAAAATAAAAATCAGGGGTTTTTATCTTTGATCATAAACCTTAGTTTCCCTAACTACTTACTTCCTGTCTTTCTTCGCAAGAAACCCTCCTCGTATTTAGATCATCACTGCACTAAAAACAACAATGACTCTGGTGTGTTAACAACAAATAGTCGAACACTTGGTGGATACAAGAAATCATTAAATATTGTACGTAAAAACAAAGTGGATACAGTGAGAAGTAACGCAAGGAGAGCAATGGTTCTCCCTTTGTTTAAACTAGGATCACTTGCTTTGAGAACACTTAGCAAACCTATTGCTGGTAGACTCAAAGTTGCTGCTGGTAAACATTCTAAGTTTCGGAACATATCATTAACTTTGCTCAGGTACTTTCTCGATATTCGATTTTCAATGTTTGGATTTATTGCGTAACCAGGATTTTGAAATAGTCGGGGCTAAAAAGATTTTATAGTTAATTTTTGAAGGACAAAAAAAATTGTACTGATTTTGAAGGCCAATAGGGGATTAAAATATTTTTTTTATTTTTGTTTGACTTGTCGGGCTGAAGCCTAGGTTAACCCCTTGGTTCCCACAATGCCAGTATTATATATGTGTGTGTGTTAGTATAGTTAAAGATTAGGAGTTGTTTCACGTAAATACTTAGAATGTAGTATTGTAGTAGTAAAGGGTCCGATGTACTAATAAAAAAAGGAGTTGAAGTTCAAAAGGCTCAAATTTAAAGCTTTAAGAGGGTTGAACTTGAATTTTACGTATATATGATTGAGGGTAGGGTAAGTTCAAATGTACAGTGGAAATGGGTTAGTTTTGGATGTTTAGTACCAAATACACAGGGTTGACACACTTGGGGAAGGGTATTTGGGGCCAAGAGACTAAAACACAATTGTTATGGTTCTTTACCAACAAAGGGTTCGAGGGTGTTATATAAAATTGGGATGAAGCATCTAATAGATTACTGAAACTTGACATGGGGTTCGAGGGTAGTCAGGAAGTTTTGGATAGGCGTGGTATACATAATAATATTGTTGCCTTGTTGGTCAAAGGGAATTTGGATATGAGAGTTGTTTGGTAGAGGTGATGTAGAGTCCCATTACTTAAGATACTGTAGTTGTGCATATGTTT
Organism: Oenanthe javanica; assembly: GCA_008931105.1. Taxonomy (NCBI): domain Eukaryota; kingdom Viridiplantae; phylum Streptophyta; class Magnoliopsida; order Apiales; family Apiaceae; genus Oenanthe; species Oenanthe javanica. The sequence goes on from QRFB01004682.1 coordinate 15,773, forward strand.
GATGTTGTGATGGATCATGATGCTTTGGTGGCAAATTTACTTCGATTTTCAAATGTCACTTGCTCAATTGCCTTAGCAAAATATGTTTAAAGTCTTAACTCAAAACTTGTCTTAGGTTCGTCATTTCAGCATAGTGAAGATACAGCGCGCTGCATCCTTCATTGACATGGCATAGTTTCAAATTGCTTTAGTATGAAACTGTATATGTTGAGGTTGTGATTGGTATTACAAGAGCATCCCATGTGTGAGTCGTGAGGGTCTTGTGAAATGTGGGCTTTTTAAATCACGAACAAAGACATTTGGACTTTTTTGCCTCAGAATTTCTTGTTGCAGACTGTGTGCAATTAGTGCTTAGTTTTAGATCAGATTGTGATCCAGCACTTTTTTACCTTTTACTATGTGAAGATGTTAACAAACTATGGATGATAACCCTAAGATTCTTTATCGTTCTCTAGGCAGTTTGAGGATCAATTTGAACATCGGAGGTGTTGGGAGACAATGTCATTTTGTTTATGATAGGTGTTGTAGAAAGTAGAGAGTGAAAACTTAAATTTAACAATGGATCAGGACTTTAGGGGCAAACCAGTTCTTTATTTTCTATCCTCCTGTATGTATCATATCTTATAGTAGTTTGATTAGCTTATTGTGTTTATTCATTGCCTTGGCTGCATTTGTGGCCTATAGGGTTCATGGCCACTTAACTGTGCTTTGTGTATATTTAAGCTGTTAAATATTTGAACCTTTTGTTATACATGATTTTTTACATTTTTACTTTGAGAAAAGCTTTAAAACTTATACCTGACAAATTCCCTTCACTTGTTGTGATTGAAAGCTTCTGTTATAAACGTCTATTGAAATGGCTTGAATAATTCTCGTTGTATTTTTGTAATTATTGTCGCCTTCATAGGATTAATATAGTATGACTATCATCTTAAGGTGCTTTGGTAGTTGGTAAAGTTAAAGATACGAGGTAGTAGTGGTTATTTATTTTATTGGAATATTGTTTTTAACTGATTTTCCTTTTACTTGTTAATTACTTTCAGCATGCTGAATACACGTTACTTTTAAAATTTTCTTGGTTTAACGTAAATCTTAGACAATGAATTTTGTTTTCTTGTTTTGAAAAGAAAACGACAAGAAGAATGTAGTCCTCTTTTTCAGATTTGTTTTGTCTTTAATTTATAATGATCAGAAAATTAATACTAATTTGGTGGACCAGGCAAATCATCGGCTTACTACAACAATGCAAAGAAAAATTAATGGTCGTGCAACTGATGTTGAAATTCGACCTCTGAATGAAGAGAGAGCTGTTCAAGCTGCTGCTGACCTTATCGGGGAGGCCTTCCTCTTCTCGGTAAACATTAATATATACCTACATTCAATTATTCCAAAACAAAAATGTATGGTTACCATCATAAACTTCTGTAGCAAGGTCATTTAATTATTTACAATGTTATTTTGGCTTGTGATATTTGTAGAGATTACCAAGGTAACAAGGTATTATAAACTGTAAGGGAATCACAGATAGTGCAAGCAATTTGGGGGCAAAGCTTCTTAAAGCTATTTTTGAATACTGAATTTGCCTCCAGCTGCACTGTTTTTCGTCACTCCATACTCCAGAGTAGTAATATATAGGTTTATCAGGTTGTAAGGATTAAAAATTAGTTCGATATAGGTAGACTACAGATACAAACTCTATCAAGCAATTGCCATTAAATTATTATATGTACTTAGGTTGCAGGAGCTGCTATCATTTTCGAAGTCCAAAGGGGTGCTAGATCTGAAGCAAAAAAGGAGGAAGCCCGTAAGCAAGAAATAGAGGTAACTTTTCTTTGGCATACTTTTCAACATAGACATAATAGTCTTGACGCCTACACATTATATTTTGTATATTCCTTTTGTTTGTTTATTGCTAAAGTCTTGCATTTTGTGGTCTAGCAATTGAGGCAACACGATAACGAGTTAGCAAAAGAGGTGGAGCTTCTTCGATCAAAAGTTCAAGAGCTTGAGGAGTTTCGCAGAGAATCGCTTGTTTCTGGTATATTTAAGCCGGAAAGTCAAAATAAAGATGGCAAACCTGCAAAACCTTCATGATCATATCATTGAAGTCTGAGTTCCAAGTAGAGATTCTTTACCTTTTTTTGTCAGTTGTGGGATCATTTGATATATTAGGATTGTCAATTGGTTGCTGGTTTTGCCAATGTCATCTGTACATCAAATGCAAAAGATGCAGTATGGATGCTTGATTGCTTGTGTTTTTTGGGCACGAGTATAGAAAAGATTAGTTAACTTTTGTAAAATAATTCATTTCAANGAGTATAGAAAAGATTAGTTAGCTTTTGTAAAATAATTCATTTCAATTTCTGGTCGGAGGAATGGTAGTTTCAAGAAGTTATGGTACAAGATGTTCGCGAATCCGTACAAAATTTAATTAAGAACTTTAGAAAAGGTAATGCTACATATTACGAATTTTAATAAAAGTAATGTTACATCAAATTTAGGTTTCAAATATCTGAAGGGGAACAAATTTGGGACCACTATGATTGTTCCTTTAAAAATTTATAAAATTTTAAATACAAAATTTTGAGATTGTTTTCTCGTATTTTTATTAATTTTAAATACATCTTATAATGTATTAGGAATGATGATATCAATTTTTTATAAAAATAATCTTATTTAGAAAATTACAAAATTGATTATTTATTCAATAAAAAATAAATTCAATTAAGGCTTAAATATAATTTAAACCCTGTGTTATTAACAATATACAATTCAAACCCTCTTTTAATATATTTAGTAAATTTAACCCTACGTTTTTTAACTATTTACAATTGAAACCTTTTTTAAAATAATTAGTAAATTTAACCCTATGTTTTTGAACTATGTACAATTGAAACCTTTTT
>QRFB01004682.1:18848-43297 GCA_008931105.1 Oenanthe javanica
TTACGACAAAATTTTGAATAAATATTCGTCAAATGCACTATTGATAATTTTTTTGTATAGATATTATCTAAGTATAATAGATATTTGCAATTATTATGGTTTTTTCTTATAAAATGAATATTTAGATGTTCTTTTATATATTAATATATCTATATGTATAATATATTATATATGTTTAATAAAATTTTAATATGTGTTAATATTATTCCATCTTTCCATCACACTTCCCGCTCAATATATTCATGAATGTTCATAACCGAATTTAATTTATTTTCAAAAATACTCTTCGGTGAATATATTCTCGAAAATATTTTTTCGATATAAAATTTATTTTATTCCGAAATTAAAAAATCAAGGTTAAATTTACTAAATATTTTAAAATGTAGGGTTAAATTTATTATTTATTTTAAAAAAGGTTTCAATTGTACATGGTTAAAAAACATAGGGTTAAATTTACTAATTATTTTAAAATTTTAGTAATTATTTTAAAAAAGGTTTCAATTATAAATAGTTAAAAAACGTAGGGTTAAATTTATTAATTATATTAAAAAAAGATTTGAATTGTATATTGTTAATAACACAAGCTTTAAATTGTAAATAAGCGTTCAATTAATAATCAAAGTAAATTTCTTACTTCAAATATTTTTCAAATTAAGTTATATATTTGATTTGATGCTCTGGGACTGGGAGCTTCAAACACAATCCCTAAGAAAAATGGCGTCTCCACACTCACTCTCTCTCCTCCCCAACCCTCTCTTTCTCTCTCTACCCTCCAAACCAGCCACTCTCTCATTTCCCAAACTACCCCTCTCTTTTCTCAAATTTCCCTCCCACTCCCCTTTTCTCCCTCGCGTGACTCCCAACGCACAAAACGACGCCGTTCTCGAAATCCTCTCCCGTTTCGATGGCTCCGATAACAAAGCGCTTCCGGCAGTGAGAACGTACGAGAACGAGTTGACTCGGTTGACTCTCGTCGGCGCCGTTGATTTTGATCAGGCTCTTGTAGCTGCTGCGGCTGATGGCGGTGAAGCTGCGGAGGAGCATATTGTGAATGGATCGCCGGCGATGGTTGTTGAAACGGTGTTTCCTGGTGGTGGTGATGATAAGAGTACTGTTTCGACTAGACTGGTTAGTTTAAGTTGTTAGAATCTTCGATATGTTTCGATAAATTAATAAACTCGATAAGTTGGTACTGGATAAGTCAATAAACTTGATAAATTAATAATCTCGATAAATTAATAATATTGATAAGTCAATACTTGGTAAGTTAATAATGTCAATAAGTTTGTACTTGATAAATTAACAGTCTCGGTAAGTTTGTAATCGATAAATTAGTAATACGAAATACATTAATAATCTTGATAAGTTTGTATTCATAAATTTATAATCTCGATAAGTTTGTACTTGATAAGTCAGTAATTGATAATTATAGAGTGTTTGTTCAGGAGCAATGTACTAATTTAATTATACCTAGAGCCTTTAGAGGTTATGGAATTATGTTTTTAAGTATTTTACTGTGTTTAAATGTGCATATACTTGAGATTCTATATTGTAATCTAGAAATGTATAATACTTGATTGGATAAACCGAGAGTCAACTGAGTCAGCTTGTTCTCATATGTACACACTCAATAAGTTAATACTTATCTTCGGTCGCAGCATGATAGATATAGGTCCTAATAGATACTCCCTCTGGGCTCTCTGGTCCTTTATATAGGTCGTTAGACTTTTTGCACTTAAGCTGTAGCTCTTTTTAGCTGATTTAGTATAGCAGGGAGTAGAATATATTAGCTTTTACTTTACTTAAAACCTGTTAACCCACACAGGTCCACCCCACTATTGATATATGCTAGAAGAAATGTGAGGGGTAGTAAAATCTTATTAGGAGGAAAATGAGGGGTAAAATAGTCAGGACGGAGTAAGGGTTTATTAATAGAGAAAAAAAGGGTTGAGAGGGGATTTTTTTGTGTGGAAAGTAAAGTTAACGGGAGAGTACAACATCTCTAACGTTGGCTAGTATATTGTATTAGGGTTCTTACAATTGCTTCCTGAATCAGTGGTTGTTACTAGATTATATCAATTAATACTACATCTCTGTTCTCGTAAGTTCATTATATTTAGCTGTGGTACTTTTGTGGTGGCTTAGTAGTGAAAATCTACAGCAAATTGGCATAAGAGAGATCGATCTATGGCTCGTCTTACCGCGAATCAGCGTCTGGAACAGTTGGAAGAGCAATTAACAGAAGTTCAAGGATCTATTCGTGAGGCTATTGCAGAGGAGGTGTCAGCTGCTGTCAAAGGGGCGGTGATAGCCATGGAGCAAGCCCTAATAAATTGTTTTGTTACTAGTTTTGATGAGATCTCAAAAAAACAAGATGAGTGGCCGGAGGCGGCGGTAAGAACAGGGATGGAGGGACGCATAAGTAGATCCAGAGATACACAAGAGTCCCTCATCACTGTGATTTGATATGACCAGATGAAGTTCCAGGCTGAGGTAAGATCTGTATTGACATCTTTTCAAACAAATATGTCCAAATCCCTAGAATCGAGTCACACCCACAACACAGGGCGTCAATTTAATAGTGCTACTGGGTCGGTAGTGGGTGAATGGAGTAGTGGTGCAGGGTAACCAGGAGGAGCAAGTTTTGTTGGTGAGGGTAGCCATGGTGAAGTAGGGTTGGGAAGCGGAGTCGGGTCAGGCGGGGGACCCTGGTTAGGTTTTTCAGGGTCGCAGTATTTGGGGAACAAAAATAATTGGAGGCAGAAGAAGTTAGATATGCCATTGTTTGATGGAACTAATCCAGATGGTTGGATCTTGAGGGCATAACGTTTATTTAATTTCTATAAACTCAGGGAAGAAGAAAAGATTGAGGCTACGGTGGTGGCTTCCAATGGGAACATTGCAGGCGTCTAATTGATCGGTGGGATCATGTCAAAGCCCTACTCCGGCGACAATTCCGATCACAAACGGCTGGAACACTACAAGAGCAATGGTTGGCACATAGGCAACATGGAGGAACAGTTTCCAACTATCGACTGAAGTTTATTGAATTACTATCCCTTCTCGATAATATTCCAGAGGAACTCTCTTTGGATCAATTCTTAAATGGGTTGCGGGAGGATATAATGGCAGAAGTTCGTTTGTTAGGCCCATTAACTGTAAATCACGTGGAGTTGACCCATATAGTAGAGAAGATAAGATTCAATTGGGTAAATAGAGGGGTGAAGGGAAAGTTGGGGTGTTGCAGACAAACGAGAACCATAGTTCTTTTGGCCAATCTATTCCATCCCTAAAGAGCTACAACAGCTCATACTCGTCTTTAACAAGGCCGAACACTAGTTATGCTCCATCACTGGCTTCGTCAGGAAATAGTAGCCCTATTCCTATTGCTAAACCAGTGGGAGCGTTACGTAGATTAAGTGAGAAGGAATTGCAAGAAAAAAGGGCAAAGGGGTTATGCTTTTGTTGTGATGGGAAATGGACAATAGGGCATAAGTGTGCGAACAAAGAACTTAATGTTCTCATCTCCCAGAAAGATGGGGATGAAGATGACGATCTGGGTTCGGGAGTTTCACTAGCAGATGAGGACCAGACACAGGGGCAGGGTGAATTACAACCAGCTGTGTCTCTCAATTCACTGGTGGGAATCACAAATCCAAAAATGTTTAAGCTGAAAGGGGAGGTGAATGGTGAGACGGTAGTAGTAATGATATGCTCAAAAAGACGAGATTGAAAAGCTCATACATGATATGCTCACAGCAGGCATAATACAACAGTCCAACAGTCCAACAGTCCTTTCTCCAGTCCCGTACTATTAGTCAAGAAAAAAGATGGTTCCTGGCAGTTTTGTGTGGATTACCTCGCGATGAATAACACTACTGTGTCGGACAAATATCCCATACCTGTGATCGAGGAGTTGTTAGATGAGCTTCACGAGGCCGTTGTGTTCTCCAAATTGGATTTAAAATCTGGATATCACCGGGTGCGAGTCCGGAGTGAGGATGTGCCAAAGACGTCTTTTCGAACTCACGAGGGTCACTATGAGTTCCTCGTTATGTCATTCGGACTAACTAATGGCCCGACCACTTTTCAAGCTATTATGAACTATGTCTTCCACCTATACCTTCGCAAATTCGTCCTTGTGTTCTTTGACGACATTTTGATTTACAGTAAATCACTTGCGGAGCATATCAGCCATGTTGAAACAATTCTGGGGGTGTTGAGTCGAAATAAGTTGTATGCTAATAGGAAAAAATGTGAATTTGGCAGACGGGAGGTTTTCTATTTAGGTCACATGATTTCCGACAACGGTGTGGCAGTAGATCCATCCAAGGTCTAGGCCATGCTTGATTGACCCATTCTAAGGAACTTAGACGACCTTCGCGGCTTTCTAGGATTAACAGGATACTACTGGAACTTCATACAGGGGTATGCTCACATTGCCCACCTTACTGATCACCTGAAGAACGATTGTTTTGGTTCGTCTCCAGAGGCTATGCGAGCATTTGAGGATCTTAAACAGGCCATGTCATCTGCTCCCGTGTATGCCAGATTTTACCGCGCCCTTCTCCATTGAGACTGATGCTTTAGGGTTCGGGGTGGGTGCTGTCCTCTTACAGAAAAATCATCCGGTGGCATTTTTTAGTAAGGTGTTGGGGCTGCGAGCTCGACAAAAGTCCATCTATGAAAAGGAGCTAATGGCTATTGTCTTCGCGGACAGAACAGAAGTGGCCTTCTCATATGCCCTTTTATAGTCTGAATTGACCAACAAAGCTTAAAGTTTTTATTGGAGCAAAGGGAGATCGGCCCAGAGTACCAACGATGGGTTAACAAGCTCATGGGGTATCACTTTGAGATAATGTACAAACCTGGAACCACTAATAAGGTGGCGGATGTTTTTTCTCGTGAGTATGCAGGAGCCGCTGAATTGAGCACCATAGTTTCTATATGTGGCGTGGATTGGTGGGAGGTTCAGAGGCATATTGAGGGGGATGATTTCATCCGACAGTTGAGAATGTATCTAGAGGCTGAGAGGCATACTCCCAAGGGATATGAAATGGTACAAGGCATGGTGCGTTACAAGGGGCGAATTGTAATCCCCAGAGGATCTCATCTGGTGATAAGTCTGTTAAAAGAGTACCATGACTCACCCCTGAGAGGTCATTCTGGTGAATTTAAAACATATTAGTGTTTAGCTAAGGAATGGTTTTGTCTTGGGATGCAGAAGTCCATCTCCAAATATGTCAGTGAGTGCTTTATTTGCCAACAACAGAAACATTCATATCTTAAGCCTTCAGGTTTATTACAGCCCCTTCCGGTACCCAATCGAGTTTGGGAGGACATATCTCTATATTTCGTCTAAGGATTGCCAAAATCTCAGGGTCTGGACACGGTGTTGGTAGTGGTTGACCGTTTGTCAAAATATGCACATTTTATAGGTTTGTCACATCCTTTCTCAGCTCCATCTGTGGCCCAGATTTTTATCACTGAAGTGGTTCGACTTCATGGTTTTCCCTCCACTATTAGTTTCAGACAGGGACCGTATTTTTATGAATATGTTTTGGCGTGAGCTATTCCGGGTGCAAGAGACGGCCTTGCATCGTAGCACTGCTTACCATCCAGAATCATATGGACAAACTGAGGTGGTAAATAAGACCATGGAGGGGTATTTACGCTGTTTCATTAATGGGAAACCTAGATGTTGGGCTAAGTGGCTTCCATGGGCTGAGTATTGGTATAATACCTCTACACATGGCTCCACCAAGTTCTCTCCTTTCCACGTTGTCTACGGCCGGGAACCACCCCATCTTATCCGCTTTACTGGTGGCAGTACTGCAGTAGCTTCTTTAGAAGAACAGCTGATAGAACGGGATGCCGTATTGGATGACTTGAAAGCCCACCTTCTACAGGCACAACAGCGGATGAAAGCTTATGAGGATGGCCACCGCAGGGACTTGGAATTCCACCCTGGTGATCTTGTTTACTTGAAACTTCAGCCTTACCGTCAGGCCTCACTTGCTACCAGACTTATTGAAAAATTAGCACCTTGTTTTTATGGGCCATTCCCTGTCCAGGATCGTGTGGATAAGATTGCTTATCGCCTGGAAACAGCAAAAATACACAATGTGTTCACATATCACAGTTGAAGAAGGCAGTTGGAAGTGCACCAGTTTCACCTCATATTCCTTCTCACATAACCACTGATCTTGTCTTAGAGGCAGAACCGGAATATGATTTGAAGGCCCGTCAGTCCCCACCGGAGTTTGTACTGGAAGTGTTGATCAAGTGGAAGGACCTGCCTACTTGGGAGGCCACCTGGGAAGAGTTTGAGGCTATGAATCATCATTTTCCTCATTTTCACCTTGAGGACAAGGTGGCTGTTTGGGCCCGGGGTAATGCTGAGACCCCACACAAGTCCACCCTACTATTGGCATATGCTAGAAGACATGTGAGGGGTAGTAAAGTCTTATCAGGAGGAAAATGAGGGGTAAAATAGTCAGGATGGAGTAAGGGTTTATTAAAAGAGAAAAACAGGGTTGAGAGAGGGGATGCTTTTTGTGTGGAAAGTAAAGTTAGCGGGAGAGTACCAACCTCCCGAACATTGGCTAGTATTTTGTATTAGGGTTCTTACAATTGCTTCCTGAATCAGTGGTTGTTACTAGATTATATCAATTAATATTACATCTTTGTTCTCGTAAGTTGATTATATTTTGCTGTGGTACTTTTGTGGTGGCTTAGTAGTGAAAATCTGCAGCACATTGATTTATGATTGTTTTTATGGTTACACAAACATAGGTGACGATATTACTTGATTCTTTTTCTGGTTTAAACAAGGTTAAGGAGCTCTATATATTTTTCATTGGAAAAGTGCACTGGTGGGTTACTACAATGCTTTTTTATAATGTAGTTTCTCTCAACAGTTCTTTCTATGTAACAATAACTTCTCTTTTGTTGTACCCAATATAAATATTGTTATGCTGATATGGCCTTTTATTACACAGTTCATGCCAGCTAGCAAAGTTAAGGAGAAAGCCAATAAGCTCAAAAGTATATTAAGTGATGATATTTTGTCGAGTACTTCATCTCAAAATATACTTGCCATGACATTTAGGCAAGTTGTTCTGGAACAACTTTGGAATTGGGAAATGCTAATATTTAGACCTGGAATGCAAAGAAATATGAAAGATCTCATGAAACCAAGAGAGGTTAGGTATACTCTCTTTTCTTGTTTGTAATCATCTACCAATGAATGCTCCCCTTTGTAATACCATTATCAATATGTCTGTGCTGCAGGTGCCATTTAGTACTGATGGGTTGAGTTCTCTTATTCCTTTCCTATCGGCAGGTCCCTCTGTCTTTCACACTAAGCTCGTCAGATGAATTACCAATTTCCGTCCTTGCAGAAGTTGTTTGCCTAGCTGCTCTTGAAAGTACTGAAAGACATTTCCGTGATAAATCCTTGGGAAGAGGGTCTGCTAATTTCTTCAACTTCCTCCGGAAGCCTGAAAGGATATCTTCAAAAGATAGGTCTGTTATCATTCATGTGTTGGTAGAAGACGAGCTTGTGAGAAATGCCCAAATTCTGTTAGAAAAATTCAATTTTGAGAAGGCAAACCTCAAGCTAATGGGTATGAATCCAAATTATAATTGGTGGACATTATCAGCATTATCTGAATTGACTAAGATTGGGGGCCCTGAATTTAGTACTTGGGTGAGCGAGTATGTACCTGCCTATAAGCTGCAAATTGACCATAATAAGGTTAGGAATTTGAAGTTCGATGGGTGGAAAAATACTTCAGATGATTGGTGGGAAGTTCTGTTGACCCACTCCCAAATGGTAAATAAATAGTTACTTTGTCTTTTGATATCTTTGGAAGTTTATCACCAAACTTTAATTACTTGGTGTGAGTGTAGTATTTTTCTTTTTGTCTATTTGATGCCAGGTTGTTGTCGCATTAATAAATTATGCCATTAAGTTGTAGACTTGTAGCACTTAAAAATATAGTTGTTTTATTTTTTGTTCAAGAATGCTTTTAGGTTATGTATTTTAGCTATCCATTACAGGAGAGGAATGATTAAGGGACAAAGAATTTAATATTTTGTTTGAGAACACCATATTTTTTACAGCTCTATGTATATTCAAACTTTAAAGCTCTATGTATATTTTAACAGGTTGGTTTGGCCAACATTCTGGACATGTACTATGAAGATTCATATACTCTTCCAAATAAAGAGCTATCATGCGGTTCCATTATTAAAGCTACGGATTTGTCCGTCAGTAAGGTATTTAACTGTATTTCCGTTAAGTGTTGACTTCTGATCAGCATGCAATCTTTTGTACAAAGAAATCTTTTGCACAAAGAGATATTTTGCAAAAATCTCACTCTCTCTCTCTCTCTCTCACACACACACACACATATATTTCTACAACTTTTGTACACAGTCCTCCCTTTTGTATTAGTGTAATTTCTTATAGTTTAGGAATTTAAGTATTGGTTTGTTAAGTTCTCTCCTCACACCAGTTATGTAGTATATTTTGTGGTACAGGGACAAATATCTTTTCTTAAAATCCTGTCAACTGTTGTCCTAGTGAGTGCACTCAGTCTAGTTACTATCAGCACCACTGGCCAACTTCGTTTGCCAAATCTGCAAAATGGCAGAATGTACCTAAGAGATCATAAATCACTTCAAGCATCCGATACCAAATATATACATCAACAGTCTGTGGTTTCTGCAAAGGTATGTTATACTGATATAGGTAGTTGGTTGCATTTGTATGTGTCGAATTGATATCTATGTGGGTTTGTGGACAGTTTATTAGCACACATATTTAAATCATACTTGGTCTTTAATGCTTAGCTACATTCTTCTCAGATTGAATGTTTCTTTTTTGGCATGTGATTTAATGCTTTCTGAAATTGTAGTTGGCAGATCTTGCCACGTCAATTGTAGCAACAGTCAAAGAGACTTATGGTTGGCCTGGGGATGTCATGAAACAAAGTGATGGTGCTGCATGGATTGGCGAACTTCCAGAATATTATAGGAGTATGATTGAAGCTGATTATCAAGGTGTAGGCAATACATCTGTTTCTGCCTCAACTGAGAAAATTGATGATGAAATGAAAGTTTTGACACAAGATATCGCAATTTATCAGGTACATGTTAGTTTATTGCCTACTGAACTCTGTTCCTCTAGCAATTAGACATGATTTACAGGATATGTTTCTGATAAAGATAATAAATTATCAAGGTAAAAGTCGTTATGTTAGTCCCAAATATACCGTGGAAAGGGGTTTGAATACGATTTAGTCCTTTTTAAGTTTTCTTCACGGAATTTAAAATAGAATCTCGAAACTCAAAACAACACAGTTTGATTATCATCTTCAATGGCTTCAGTTTCTCCGTCTGTATATTTGTTTGTAAGTGAATGAATGACAGAGTGTTTCTTTGCTGCTTTACATGTAGGCTTTTTCAACTGATGTAAGTGGCTCGTTGCTGGCCTTGCAAATCAGTAGCTTCTGTAATTCATTTTAACAAGCGTCGAGTAGGTAGGTTTAGGTTGTTAAGTGTAGATGTGAGATAGAGTTAAGCATCGAATGGACTTAGTCAATTAAATGAATAAATGATTTAACCAATTACTCAATCTACACTTAGTAAGTATCGAGTTCCTTGCTCTTGAATTGTCAAGCTTCGATTTATTGTCATTGAACTATCTTACCAAGCTGTTGAAAGCTTCTTGAAATACTTAAGTGTCGAATTGTTTAGCCATTGTTAAGTGTCGATTCTTTCAATGAAGTGTCGATTCTTTGGAGGCTTTTGTTAAGTGCCTGAACCTTTTTATCACCCGAAGCTCTTCATCTTTTGCACTGAAGTCACTTGATTTTGTTTGTTTGAATTCCTTCAACTTGAACTTGTTTAACCTTTGCAAGTGCTTAACTCTGCTTCTAGTAGACTCACTCTTCACTCTAGTATCAGTACTTGATCAATTCGCCAACTCATAAATGTAATTATCATTATCTTTCGTGTTGACGTTTAGTGCACTGGTCTGGTTCTGATCTTCGCATCTTCTTTTTGTAATTATTGACTCTGTACTATTGTTGATGTATTATGCTTCAATATTTCAGTGGGATCTTGTGAATACTCTACAATTTGAATCTTCAATACCTTCTGAAACTCTGAATCACTTAGGACTTTATTTTTCACTAAGTCTTGAACATATTAATGAACTTCTTTGAGTGGTCTTTAATACTTATTTTGATATTTTGATTCTTTGTATTTACTTGATCTTCAATTCATTTTGACTTGGTTACATGTTACATTATGTTATATTATATTTAATTATTGTCTCGACACTTAATATTTATATGTTAGTTCGACACTTAGCTATATACGTATATATAAAATATTTTTGACACTTACATGCCTTATACTCGCTTGTTCTATTTTTAAAAGTACACACACACGCTTATACATAGGTTTTTCCATGTGATTGTTTTTTCTCGAGTTTTTCGAATCTTTGAACATCCATATCTCTAATTCCATCCAGCCAAAAATGAGACATGTTTTAGAAAGGCCATCATGATATCTTCATTTTAACATAAAATCTTAAAGTTTCGTTTAGATTTTTGATTGTGGGTTTATATCTTTTTCGAACTTTAGGGCTCCGATCTATGGCTATTTTTGGGTTGAAAAAATTTCTAAAATTCATATTTGCGAAGCTAATTACTTGTAGTACATCATATATTGATTTATATATTAATTTCGTAATTTTTTGAGAAGTTTGAATTTTTAGTGTTTTTGGTTCGTATTCTTATAATTTGGTTCGTTATTTAGTTGTTAAAAGTAGAAAAGTTCAATTAATTTTACTTGTTAAAAATGGATGGAATTTTTAGCATTCTTAAGGCGAAATTTGTTGCCGAATTTAAGGTGCAAGCTCAACCTAATAATTATAAGGTATGAGTTCGGCATTTAACCGAATATTCTAAAGTGAGGTATGCCTTAGTAACAAACACTATTAAATCATTACATGCTTCATGATTGTTAAAGTGTGGCTACAAATACTTCAGTTGGTAATGTCCTGAGTTTCACTTTTGAAGTGGTTTAAAGAGCTATTTTGATAATGGAACATTATTTGAACCACATCTTTGCGTTTTCCTTAAAATAATTTTGTTCCTTAACCAACAACTCAATAACTTTTTGACCTCTTTAATTTAATTTCTTAATACATGAATGAAGGAGAGTTCACTTTGAAAAATATGGGTGGCTTGTACAAGCACCAATTTCCTATGTCGGACATGACACATATCCGAGTGTCGGATCAGTTATTTTTGAAAATTTAGGATATGGGGACACCGTCCGAATTTAGGACACGGGTACGGGGATACGACACAATTTAAATTGAATTTTATATTTAATATAATAAGAATAAAGAAAAAAATTATTTTAAATAATTATTTAGAGAGAACAAATTATATTTAGACTGTTGTTAAAGAAATTAAAAATGTTCAAATGTGTAGCGCACATGTTAGACTTATAGTAGATTTATATAACATATAAACATAATAATATTATAAATCATAAAGTAATGTGCAACTAGAGGTGGCCAAACAAGGCGCCGGCGAGCCGGTTTGGTCACCGAGGGACTCGAGCACGACACGCGGGAGAAGACGAGCCGTGCTGAGTCAGGCCTGAGCGGGTTAGCGGGTTAGGCGGGTTTTTTTTTAAAATCTTTAATCCATTTAATATTGCAGATTTGCCGAGCTGAACTTGCGAGCCGTGCCGAGCTGCACGAGCGGGCCGTGACAAGTTGCATTGTAATATATAGAATCCTAGCATGTTAACATTTATTTAATTTTTGCTTTATTTTTGAAGCACATTTATCCCAGGCTCATCTAACCTTTTTCTACATTGAGACATAGTTGTAGGTTCACTCTCAGAAACCTCCTTATGTAGTGCTTATGTAGTGCTGCATGAGCCCTATCTCCTTCACCTTCAAAAGATTGAAACTTATGTTTCCGGGATATAAAAGATAACAAGGAACCAAGTTCTAAGGCAGTGGTTAGAACTTGTGGAATTTCAAATTCATTGCCTAATTCTAATGCCATAGAAGACTCAGCTGGTAGATCCATCCCATTGCCTTTAAATAAATCAACAAGGTCATTAAAATGAGATGTAGTGTCAAGTGGGCTACCCGAGTCACTACTTGTTGGAGAGCCGGGTGATAAGAATCTTGATTTGTTTGATTCCACACGGATTCTCCTCCAAATTCAGTTTCTAGTAACTCTTCAGTGGCCTGTGCCTCCTCGGTCACCTGAACTTGCTTTTCTTATGCCTCTTTGAGTCTTCCTCCTCAGAGATTGACACTTGATCTTGTATTTGAACTGGTTCAGGGACTGGAACAACTGCTCGTGGTCCAAGGGGTACAGGCAATGCCATGTCTTCCTAACATTCTCGAAGAAAATTTGTTAGAAACGCAGGATTGTTGTTTCCATAACCTGCTTTCTTGTTGAGTTCAGTTGCTATCCTGTTCTTGTGCTTGCCTGAAGAAGATGTTTGATTATCGACGTACAACGGCTTTTCCTCCTGTGTTGGCAAGTCATTTTAAAAAAGTTGTAGGAACCAAAGAAAGAAACACTCCACACTATAGTTTTGAAGGTTTCTGTTTTCCGTTGAACTCATGACATGTGAAATCTGAGTCATTATTAGCTTACCATAGTTATATTCAGGTTATGAGGCACAACATACCCTAAGTTTTGAACAAATAGAGCTAAGCCATGTATCCCTCCCTTTATAGGGGCAAAAAAGTGGTTCAACGTATGAAATAAGAAGTTTCACCGACAATCGGTGCTTGTACAAGTCACTCATAGTTTTTCAAAGTGAACTCATCCATGTGAAAAGAAATCAAATTAAAGAAGTCAAAAAATTGTTGAGCTGTTGGTGGTTCAGGAACAAAATTATTCTCAGGAAAACGCAAGATGCGGTTCAAATAATGTTTTGTTACCAAAATACTCCCTCCGTCCCAAATTACTAGTCACTTTTAATAAAAAAATTGTCCTAAAATACATGTCCACTATCTTACTTCCAATGTAATTTTAGTAGGTAAATTTCTAAAATAACTCCTGACTATGAGTATTGGTATTTGTACTAATAAGTAATGAAATGAAAATATCATTCAAATTATGCATTGAAACTATCTCAACCAATGCAATTAATATGGATACAAGTGGAAAATAACATTTATGTTAGAAATTCTTAATGTGCATAATTTTTTCAAAAGTGACGTGTAAAATGAGTCGGAGGGAGTAGCTTTTTGATCCATTGTAAAAGTGAAACTCAAGACATTACTAATTGAAGTATTGGTAGCCGTACTGTAATAATCACAAATCATATTATGATTTAATAGTGTTTTAATAAGCATGTCTCACATTAGAATATTCGGTTAAAGCCCGAACAAATGCCTTATAATTATTAGGTAGAGCTTGAATCTTGGCAACAAAGTTCGTCTTAGCAATGCTAAAAATTCCAACCATTTTTAATAAGTAAAAACAATTAAAAAATTTCACTTTTAACAACTAAATAATGAACCAAAATTATACAAATACGAACCAAAAACACTAAAAATTCAAACTTCTCGAAAAATTATGAAATTAATATATGATGTACTACGAGTAATTTGCTTCACAAAAATGAATTTTTGAATTTTTTTAAATCCAAAAATAGCTATAGATCTGATCCCTAAAGTTCGAAAAAGTGATAAACCCACAATAAAAAATTATAACGAAATTTAAAGATTTTTATGTCAAAATGAAGATCTTGTTATGGTCTCAAATTAAATTTTGGCTGGATAAAACTAGAGATATGGGTGTTCAAAGATTCGAAAACTCGAGAGAAAACAATCGTTTGGTAAAGGTTGTGTGTATGCTTTTAAAAATAGAACATACGAGTACAAGAGTACAAGGCAGGTAAGTGTCGATTTTTTTTTATATATAGCTAAGTGTCAAACTAACATATAAACATTAAATGTCGAAAAAACAAAGCAAACGCGTCTCACTAGCTAACTGTCGAATACACAAACTGAGTACCAAGTATTTAATTAACAAAAATAAAATTATATAGCTCTTACATAATTAATATTGAAGTTTAAAATCAATTTTAAATTCAAAAACTAATATTTTCTTTAACTAAAATGATAGAATTTCTAAATTTTATTATCACTAAAAACAATATTAGAATTAATTGAGAATTTAAAATTTTAATTTAGAAAAATTAGAATTTAAATTAAACCGATTTTCTAAAAACAGAAAAGGTAAATATAAAATAAGATATATAAATATTTACTAAATAAATGCATGTTTAAAATTTGAAGAAAAACTTCTTACCATACCTAGTGGTTAGTGGCAATGGGAATTCCAAACATTTTAAACAACCCAATTTCAATTCTAAATAGGATGTATAAACTTAAATGTAAATAGTGAAAACCCAATTCAGAATTTAAATTGCTACAACATTTTTACAAGTGAACACTAGACAACTAGACCCGGCAAAATGGGTTTGGATCCGAAGAACCGAACCAGAATGTAGGGATCCGAGATCCGATTTTATATCTGAATTTGATAATTCGAAAATGTAACTGAATCTGAAACAGTCTGAAAACCGATTCGATCCGAACCGAAAATGGTCCGGAACCGGAAGTTTAACCGAAAATAATATGAAATAATAGACCGGATAATGAAACGAATCGATCAAATCCAAATGAGAAATTATACAGAGTGAATATGACTCAAATTAAATGAACCCTACATATTCTTCATACATACAATCTTATGACTCATTACATCACAAATACACGTATACCTAATTCATACATATAATACATGTATTCGTAAAATAAAATATTGAAAAAAATAAGAAAAATATTTATTTTGAATTTACTAAAAAATAAAGAAAAGTGAATATAAATTCATATTCCAAAAAAAATTAAATATTGTATATTATATATGTGCATATAAAATTTATTAGAATATATTTACATTTTAATTTGGCCCTCAAGATTTTTCTTATAGAATTGTTATATTACGAGTATTTAGTGATTTTTTATTATATTAACCAAAGTCAGAATTAGAGAAATATATTACTTAATCGAGATAATTAATTAATTTAGTATTATTTTATTAAATTTTAATTTAAAAAACTATTATTTGACAAATTTGCTTAATGATCTTTTTTTAAATTCGATGATAATTTGAATTTATTTAACATTAATCGAATTGAAATTTCAAATCCAAATAAAATTTAATTGAAATTTTAAACAAGAAATCCGAAAGAGATCCGAACAAAATTTAATCCGCTTTTATCCGAAATTCATCCGAATTTTAATCCGATTTTAACCTAAACCGAAATTGTACCGATCTGAACCGAAACTGATTCAATTTATGCAAAATCAAATCTGGATCCGAACCGAATCAAATCCAATCCGATCCGAGTCGGATATAAATATACTATAACCGAAAATCAATCTGATCCGAAATTGATTCGATCCGAAACCGAACCGTTTACCCGAATTGCTAGGTCTATGAACAACCACAAGTCAAAAGAGTTCACTTCCTACATGAATATCATAACCTATATGCAATGAAATTGCTAACTCGATATCATGACTTGAAATTCATTAGCAATTTCAACCAGGCAGATGGTTATGCTCCTTGTCATCTTATAGCAATTAGATTACGATCGAATAAACATTAAATTGATTCAAGTCATAATCTAACCCAGTGTTGTTAAAGGAGCGGTTAATTGCGCGATTAATGGCGCTTCGCGATTAGGCGCAAGGTGTGCGATTCGAAATTAAGTGATTTAGCGCGATTCCGAAATCGTCCAAAAGGCGCTTAAAAGGCGCTACTAAATGTAAAAAGGCGATGTTAACAAAAAAGACGATAATACCCTTAAAAAAAGGGGTAAAAGGAGAAAACCCTAAAGTGTTTCATAACTATGTCCATGTTGGTGAAGACCTTAATTGGGATGATGTGTGTATTGCTTCTGGAGCAGAAGAGTCACTTTATCGCACGAGACGCTTGACAAGAACAGATCCACCTCTAATACAACTCACGGAGCATCTTCTTCAACTCTAATAGATGAAGATGATGAAGAGGAAGAGCGAGAATTTGAGGGGCCAGAAATCGAGTTTAATGACACCGAAGCTTTTGAACTAGAGAATCTTATCGATTAAGCCTTAATTATTGACACTATTATCATGTTATTTATGTTTTTTATTATGTTTGAATGTTAAGTACTAGGTTTTTGTTAAATTTGTGAGTTTTTTTTTTGGTCAAAAGGCGCGCGATTAATGGCGCCTCGCACTTCAAACTTAGGTCTTGCGCTTTTTTATAATTTGCGCCTTAAACAACACTGATGTAACCAATATAAGATAACTTTGCTAACTACAAAACACCCATATGAAATGATGTTTTGCTAACTACAAAACACTCATATGAAAGGATGTTGTAATTGACTACTTATGCTATATCGACTTATTACCAATCGAATATAACTGGTATACTCATGATAACTAGACATGGATATTCATAAGCCTGAGTAACTAGTTGGTCTGGAATTCACAAGTCATTAGATATTGACATTCAATACATGTGAATCAATTTCAACTCCTCGCAAACTAAACTAATTGATATTTAACACCCCTAATTCACTAACCAACCCAGAGAAAGTGGATTCATCTAGTGATTTCGTGAATATGTCTGCATGTTGTTGCTTTGTGGGTACAAAGTGTAACTCCATGTTCATGACATGCTTTCGGATAAAGTGATACCTGATATCGATGTGCTTGGTCCTCGAGTGCTGAACTGGATTGTTGGTTATAGCTATGACACTTGTGTTGTCGTAGAAGATATTAATTTTGTTCAAAAACAATCTGTAGTCCTGGAGTTGGTTCCTCATCGACAAGAGCTGAGCACAACAACTACGTGTTGCGATATATTCTGCCTTTGCTGTTGAGGTAGAAACTGAGTACTGCTTCTTACTGTACCAGGACATCAATCTTCTTCCCAGAAATTGATAGTTTTGATAGTTTTCAGAAGTGTTTTTCCTCTCAATCTTACAGCATGCAAAATCTGAATTGTATCATCAACAAGGTCAAACCTTGTACCTTTAGGATACCGAATTCATTTCAATTAGCGTCAAGTAGCTAGGTTGTTAACTGTAGATGTGAGATAGAGTTGAGCATCGAATGGACTTAATCAATTAAATCAATGAATGATTTAATCAATTAAATCAATCTACACTTGCTAAGTATCAAGTTCCTTGCTCTTGAATTTTTAAGCCTTGATTTCTTTTATCCCTGCTAAGCATCGAATTGTCTTGCCAAGCTTAAGTGTAAAAGGCTTCTTAAAATACTTATTTTAATGTCGAACTGTTTTGCCATTGCTAAGTGTCTATTCTTTTGATGCTTATGTTAATTGTTGATTTTTTCAAGGCTTTCGTTAAGTGTCTGAACCTTTTTAGCACTCGAAGTTCTTCACTTTTTTCACTTAAGTCACTTGCTTTTGTTTGTTTGAATTCCTTCAACTTGAACTTGTTTAACCTTTGCAAGTGCTTCCTTTCTTTGACAACTCTACTGGTGTAGACTCACTCTTCACTATAGTAACGGTACTTAGTCAATTCACTAACTCATAAATGTAATTGCCATTATTTTTCGTGTTGACGTTTAGTGCACAGGTCAAGTTTACTAACACTGATTCTGATCTTTACATTTTCTTTTCATAACTATTGACTCAGTACAATTGGTGATGTGTTACGTTTCAATCTCTCTCTGAAAATCTCTTGAGTATTCTTCAATTTGAATCTTCAATACCTTCTGAAACTTTGAATCACTTGGATTTTATTCTTCACTGAGGCTTGAACATGTTAATGAACTTCTTTTAGTTGTCTTCAATGGTCTTCAAAACTTCTTCTGATATTCTGACTTTTTATTTACTTGATCTTCAATTCACTGTTGATTCCTTTGCTTCAATTAATATGTGTCTATTCTTGTGTTGAGTTAGTTACCGCGATTACATGTTACATTACTTTACATTATGTTTTACACATTACTTCGTTTTGCTATCATTATTTGATCAAAAACAGGTCTCTGTTTTGTGGAACTAAAATATTAGGAACATGTAACTTGTGGAATTTGAATATTCGCAACCTGTACTCTTTGTTTTACACTATGGGTTATTTACTAAATATGTGGTTACAATATGAAGTCCCGTGATTGTTTTGGAGTCTAATATAGGTCTCAAGCTTTAATAATATGTTTTTTTAAATAAGGCATGATTGTGAAAGCCATGTATATTATGTTAGTCGCTAGAATGCGATACTTTAGCACTGAAAAGAATTGTTTACTTTCATTTTAAATGTGAAACACTTGCATTGTGCACACTATTAGACTTCAAAACTAATGATCTTTGGTGGTGCTTGATTACACATTTTTGCACTTGTTAAATTTCAGGTCATTTTGTCTGTCGAAGGAAAGATTATAGGGATCCAACCAACAAACACTTTTGCTGTTAATCATTGGGGAACAAATTCCTTAGCAAAAGAGCTGTATGTTGGGAAAAATCTTTTGCCTGGTAATAAATAGTATAATGCAGGACTTAACCTATCTTAATTATAAGCTGAGATTGGATCCCATTGATTTAACTGGGTAATTCTTCATAACAGGTTTGCCAGGCCCCACACCCGAAACGATTGGTCCAACTGAGATGGTTGTATTAGACTTGCTTATGTCCGTAAATACTGACTCCTGTTTTGCATTAGCTAGGCCAACCAAGTTAAGATTGCCTGCTTAATTTAAACGTGAATTTGGGCTGCCAATTTCTCCTTCCAGTTTAGACAATTTAGCAGAGTTTTTTTCTATAGAGATCATATGACTGCCTGGCGCCGGAGGTCCTGAACTCGTCATTCTTGCAGCATAAATGTCTCAAAGGGTTAAGCAGTTCAGCGAAAGAAATGTCCCAAATTGGAGTAGGTATTAAGTAGACGGTAGTATAAAATTTCATGGTTTCTTCTGCAGCAGTTGAAACTCAGTAGTTACAGACTTGCAGTAAAGTGTAGAAACATTATGGTTTTTAACATAGATGCAACTTTTTGGCTCACTCACTGACCGTCTTTCAATTGATTGGATTGCTGTTAGGCCTAAATGTTTGTATATATTGATGTGGTGTTTATTATTTTTCTATAAGTATATTGATCCCCAATGAATACACAATTCTATGAAACAGTAACACTTGACAACTTGATATGAAGGAAATATCAATATCTAGTAGTTCGTTGTTAAAGTAAGTCCAATGCATAGTTATATTTAGTCCTATAATTATAATATAGAACTAAATTTGCAAAATCACCATTCCAATGCATAGTTATACTTAGTCCTATAATAGCATAAATGGATAGTTGGTCCTATATTTAAGACTAAAAATGACTACAACCATTCTTGTCACATTATTTCCAACCAATCACATAATTCTATTCATTATCAAAAATGTTAAAATACAATTTAAATACTAATTTGAATGTAGTTGATCTTGTTAGATGTATTTTAATACCAACAATTATTTTTTAGTCTCAAATTATAGTAATGGATATAGTCATTTTAGTTTTATCATTGAACTTGCTCTTGCATGTTTTTTTATTTGAACGGAAGATTGTTACAAAATGACAATGATAGAGAGGTGCATGCGGAGACGGAATCATGGGTTTTTAATTAAGCTGAGCCACGAATGAGTTAAAAATATCATCGAGATTTTATTTTTAGTCATAACTTTTCTCAAAAATCAGTATATTCTGACCAGTTTTAAATGATCAATAAAATAAGCATTATGTTAAATTTCAGCACCGGATCTTTTTGATATATGATTGTGCCATTGGGTGCACCGTGCATGCCAAAATAAAAATGTTAAAGCAACAGTGTTAAAAATTCCCCAATATAAATTCAAATATACCGACTCACGGACCGTCAATATTTTTTATTGTCCATACTACTGTATTTATAGGACCTTAGAACAAGGTCCAACAGGTACTCTATATATACTCTTTAGCTAAAATTTGAAGAGCATGAGATTTTAAATCTCTCCAACAATCTCTTTGTCACTCTATAAATTTAGGAGCAATATATCTCTCCTTAATCAATTTTTAATTAATAAATTTTGTAAAAGTGTTTGTGTGTATATAAAAAGTTAGGACGATTGAAATATTACAATTATGACTATATATATTCAAGTAATAAAAAATGAATAGAACTAGGGTTGAATAGCGCTGTTGGAGTAAGTGTACCGTGTACGGTTTTTATTGTTTAATTATTACGAGGTAATTTAAATATATTATTTATAGAGAAAAATTTAGGTCCGAGTTGCTCTTGGTTCATAGAGTTATTATATGTTGTGGTGTTCTGCCCTATGTAGTTCTACATTTTTATGAAACCTTTTAGTCCGCGTGGCAAAATAAATTACATATTTGTTCCACGTGGCTATGTTGTACCCATTCTCACTGTTTCTTTAGTAATCTCAACTTCCTCCTGGTAACTCGTAAACTTCTATGCATAGATGATACATGCAAAAAGTTACACACATTTATATACACATAATTTGAGGGTTTGTTAAGCAGATCCAGGAGAATAATTCTAGCCATTGGAGTTGCAGGTAACTAGCATTTCTAACATTATACATGAAATATATATAATCATACAACATGTATACAATGTGTGTGACACTAGTTTGTTAATAATAATTTGAAGAGACAATTGCACAAGAATAATTTGAAGAGACAAGCTGGGATATTGATTAAAATGTTCACTTTTGTTTCAAACACAGTGAATTATAGGCATATTTTATCAATAAGTTGAAGGTTCTAATAAAGGTGTTCATTATTAGTCTAAAGGTGTATTTTCCGGACCCCAGGTGTTCATTATTCATTTTGGGTTATTCCAGGCTTTCTTTCAAGAGACTTTTTTGAAGTCATTAGGGTAAGATCCTTTGCCATGGGTGACAAAATTTTTCACATAGCCATGTACCCATGGTTTGCCATGGGTCATCTTACTTGCTTTCTTCATCTTTCGAACAAATTTGCAGAGAGAGGTCATAAAATCATCTTTTATGTACCCTCCAAAACACTGCAGAAGTTGGAACAATTCAATCTTCACCGAGACCTAATCACCTTCATACCAGTCACTGTCCCACATGTTGAAGGACTCCCTCCTGGTGCTGAAACAACTGCTGATATTACCTATCCAATGCAGCCTTATCTTA
This sequence comes from Oenanthe javanica, assembly GCA_008931105.1. Classification (NCBI taxonomy): domain Eukaryota; kingdom Viridiplantae; phylum Streptophyta; class Magnoliopsida; order Apiales; family Apiaceae; genus Oenanthe; species Oenanthe javanica. Next base: position 40,145 of record QRFB01004682.1, read on the forward strand.
TGACTGCTATGGATATGACACAGCTAACTATTGAAGCTTCTCTTCAAGAACACAAACCTCATTTCGTGTTCTTTGATTTCACGCATTGGTTGCCATCTGTAGCACGCCCTTTAGGCATTAAGACCATTCATTATTGCACCATAAGTTCTGCAGCTACTGGATACTTGATAAGAGAAACAGGTACTTTTAAGAATATACATTTCACAGAAGCTGATTTGATTGAACCTCCTCCGGGATTTCCTCCTTCATCGATGATAAAACTCTATGCACATGAAGCTCGTCAACTGAGTGGTGCAGGTGAAAAAGAATATGGAAAAAATATATCTTTCTCTGAACGTGTTTTTACCTCACTCACTGAATGTGATGCCATTGCTTTCAAAACTTGTCGAGAATTAGAAGGTCCATACTGTGATTATGTTGAGAACCATTTCAAGAGGCCTATTCTACTTGCAGGACCAGTGGTGCCAGAGACACCAACTTCAAAACTAGATGAAAAATGGGCAAAGTGGCTGGATGGATGCCAGCCAAATTCAGTAATTTTCTGTGCATTTGGAAGTGAGTGTATCCTTGATAGTGATCGGTTTCAAGGGTTATTATTAGGATTTGAGCTTACAGATCTTCCCTTTTTGGCTGCTCTAAGGCCACCATTTGGCGTAGAGAGTATAGAAGCAGCATTGCCAGAAGGTTTTAACGAGAGAACTCAAGAAAGAGGTATTGTTCACGGAGAATGGATTCAGCAGCAACTAATATTGGCACATCCTTCAGTGGGGTGCTTTGTCACTCACTGTGGATATGGGTCCTTGTCCGAGGCTTTAGTTAATAAATGCCAGTTAGTGCTACTACCAAGTGTTGGCGATCAATTTATAAATGCAAGGGTGATGGGCAGAGATTTGAAAGTAGGGGTGGAGGTTGAGAAAGGAGAAGATGGTGTTTTTACAAAACATAGTATCTGCAAGGCTATAAAATCTGTAATGAATGTTGACAGTGAGGTTGGGAAGGAGGTAAGAGAAAATCACGGCAAGTTCAGAAAGCTGTTGTTAAGAACAGGTTTTGAGGATTCTTATATTGATGGTTTGGTCGAAAAAATGCAAGGCCTTCTGCTGTGATCTTGTATTAAAGATTGCTTTCAATAAGTTCTTGGCCTTGCTAATCATTATTTTTGTAAGGCTTACTTCAGTTTTATTTCCCTTTTCTTCATTGTTATAATTTGCTTTACCAAGCAGCACATTGATGCAAAGTAGGATCAATGACGATTCTATGAAAAACGTACTTTCTTCACATAATATGCTAAATATATAGTACTAGTTACGTTTGGTTTGGTTACGTATAAACTAAACAACCAGATTTTCATGTGCAATATTACATGGAAAGTGAAAGTATTGCTTGAAGTTCATCATGAATACAAATTTGTGCCTATGCCTTGTGCTGTTAGAATGGATCAGAAATCCATAAGAAAATGAAGCACAACTAAACAAGCACAAATAAGTGTTGTCTTGAAGTTGGGACAATTTGTTTTCCACATTCATTCTGTTTTTGTCGAGATATATGAACTCTCGACCCTTCAAAATTAATTAAAAATACACATATAATTAGAAAAATAAAAACAAATTCAAATATCAATTTTCACATTTCGATTGTGAATTGTGAGCAATATCTATCTATCTGCGTTTTTATAAAATGAACAATATTTTTTGGAAATACCCTCATAGCGCGGATAGAGTTCTTTATATTCACATGAAAATCATAATTTTAATTCGCTTCACTTTTTCAATAAAAACCACTGATAAATATCGATTGTCAAGGATTCAAATCCATTCGATTAATATGATATTTTTCTAATTTTGAATTTATAACTATTATTTATAATTTTAACCCTAAAAATCATTATTCTGCATCCTTTCACCTCGAACACAATTTTTTATCTTGCTAATTCACATATATTTTTTCCCTTTTCTTATAAAAAAAACCCACCTGATCACGACCATACACGTGTCATTTCCATGGTCCCACTTAAAATCCACGGTCACAAATGCCACCCCATCACATAAAAAATCAAACCATCGACACCAGATTAGACCCCTTCTCCCCTTTTAATAATAGTCAATCAACCCCGTTTTGAAAACTAGGGTTTTGCATCCCTCTTTCTTATTCCTGCAATCAATAACACTACTAATACTTGTATACACACATATACATACACAATAATTTGATAAAAATTGTATCTTTTTGGTAATTATATTAGAAATTATCCAATTGAATCAATATGGGTCGGGGCAAATTCAAGGGCAAACCCACGGGTCGACGCCAATTCTCTACTCCCGAGGAGATGAGTATGTTATATATGTGTTATATGTATATGACTGTTTGTGTATATTGATGTTGTTCTTGTTTATTAGATCTAGTGTACTGAGCTGTGATTATTTAATTAACTGAATTGTAATTAGTTTAGATTGATAAATTTTGTTGCTTTTTGTAATTATAAGTGAAGTTTAAAATTTTGTTGATAATTGTTTTTAATTAGCTTGAAAAGATAATTTTTTGAAGATTTGTTTATTGTAAATTTTGAGGTTTTGTTTATCTTCAACGATAATTTTTAAAATTCTTCAATTGATACACGCAAGAAATAGGCCAATTCGGCATCTTATATAAATTTATCAAATTTAGATTATAGGTGATAAATTCTAAACAATAATACCAAATTTCGTGTTTTATGGAATCATAGAACATAACAGTAAAGCCACTAGGAGGGTTTAGATAATCAAACTTCAGTATCATGAATATTTTATTTTTTATGCATAGGAAATAATCAAATTGTAAAAGCACTTGGAAGGGTTATATAATCAAATTTTAGTGTTGTGAAAAATTACAAAATTGTTTTTTTTTTTTGGAATGGATAGGAACTAATCAAATTTTAGTCTTGATTAAGCTTCCAAAGCATTGGTGATAATTTTGCTTCAATATCCTGTTTACGTTAGAAGCTTAGATATGTAAATATATGTTAGTTGATATTGTTTTATTATTCAGTATAGAATTTTGAGTTGGCCTTGAAAAAAAACCTTGTTCTATGTTGTCTNGAGCTTTGGTAATAATCAAGTGTCATTGAGATTTGAGATCTTTTGTACTAACTAATCTTGTAACTGTAATGTTGTAGTT
>QRFB01004683.1:7771-18170 GCA_008931105.1 Oenanthe javanica
ATCAACACGCCCGCTACCACACATCCACGATGATCAGTCATATCATCTGGCAGCCTTCATCAGCAACCTATGGAAGCCTTCTGTTTCTCTACATGTAGAAGGAGGAGCCCTGGTACTCGCTACCATTAATGGGTAATCACCCTAGACCGCATACGGGTCAAAGTGCTNCTATAATCCCGATTAGTACTCATAATCCCATGAACTACTTATATTACAAATAAGTATAATCATATTTCGATTCCAATTATGACAACCTCAAATTAGTTCTTAGTCCCTTTTTCTTAACACTTGTCATGCTCGGTATTCACCTCATTGGGTCTATCTTGACCGTTCGTAAACCATTTCATCAACGGATTTTAATCTAATCTTTTACTCCAACACGTAGTCATGTTATTCCTCAACATCTTTCGTGTTTAAACCGACTCGAAATTATCCTTTATCTTAGCCAAAACGGCTCGTCAAAACCGTGTCTCTGTAGTTGACTTTCATGCGAATTACTATTATGCGACTCGCACTCTAATATTTTTAGTAAATCTGAAAATTAATAATTAAATATGAAACCACTCAAGGAGATTCTTGAGGATTTTTAATATTTATCAAAAATAGTTTGATTTGAAACACCTGAGTTTAACTGAGAGAAAAACATTTTAGGAATCGAGTCAATTACGAGGTTTTGCTATTTGCACCGCTTTCACTAAAATGCTCATAACTTATTAACCGCTAACTCAAATGATGCACCGTTTTCGCGTGCACGATCTAGAGAATGCCTAAAATATAATCCATCAAAATTTTGTTCCTGGACAGAAGGACCATTTTCCCGAATTTCCAGAACAGGGCAGTAGCTTCTCAAATGAATAGTGCATCGCACAACTTTGGTGCCGACATTTTTATAAAATCGAAAAATTAACATATGCCCTTAAAATTTTGGATAGGTCTTATTAACTGACCATATTACTTAACCTCCAAATTTCCAAAATTTGCAATATGTCTAAGTAGTTCGTTTAAGTCTCCAAAGTGAGTTCAATATAGCAGTTTGCTCAATCGAACTACTTTCACTAAATCGGTTGTTTCTCCTAAACCGTAAATCGTATCGACATGATTCAAGTGTCAAAACAAACTATGAAATAAGGTCTACACATCCATGGTCAGTGGTGTCCATAAATATTGCATTGACAGTTCGTAAATCTAGTTCAAAACAGTCCTTAATCAAACGGGCATTACGACAGCTATAAACTTAACGTTTTCCGAATTTAACTATGTTAAATCCATTAACCAACAACCCAATCATTAAACCTATGTATTTAACAACCAAATCAGTTTATAAACTTTATGAATACACCACCAACATCAATTCATAACAAACAACCATCAAGATCCAAATATTTGACATCCAAACTCCATGAACTAACATGTACTTGAACATAACTCAAACTCAAGCTTATAACTCAAAGTAAATCAAAGGGTGGGTGGAGTTTATACCTTTCTTGGATACTTAAACATACTAACAAGAGCTTGTAAGTCTTAAGGGAGCCTTGATCTATGCTTATCATCCTCAAACATACAAGAGAATATCAAGAAATAAGTTAGTAATTTTCGGTGTACTATTCAGCCTCAACTTCTGCAATTTATTTACCCAATCAAAACACCTCCAAAAATTATGAAATTAAATACCTTTTTTATTATTCGGACACACCAACTAGTTACGAGTATATGACAGTTCAGTACCTTCTACATATAGTGAAGAAGCTATGGTTAAAATTTAGTGATTTTTGGATGAGTAGAACTGGAGTTATAAATTTTTCTTTCTCTGCCTCTCTTGAAACTCCGAACTGAAGATAAAGAAATGGGGGAGAGATTTTACTTGATTTACTTGCTCTCTAGCTTTTTGAAAAGTGTTGGCTGATTTCTCATACAAGTGTGGCTTGGTGGTTTGAAAGGTCAAGGCCAAGTACTAGCAAAGTTCCATGAATTAGGCATCACCTTTTCCTTTTCCATATTTTAGGGAACTTGGTTCCTAACTCTTAGTTGTTTGCTTGGTTAGTCCCATTAGGTTACTAACAATTCTAGTTTGCATGGGGTTTGCATGGCTTTGGTACACTTTACTTGTCATCCCATGATTAACACTTAATCCTCCACATAAGTTTGATTAATTCCGAAAGCATTTCGTCGTAGAAATTCCGTATCGTAAATCCTTAATATTCCAACTACTCTAATTCGATTATAACCATTAACTTTCTAAATTATAATTCTCCCATTTATAACATAATTCTCTTATTCCTCGATACCTCATAAATTACGAAACAATTCGTAGAAGTGAAAATCTTCGAATTCCGACAGCTTTTACATACACTCATTTTCTTCGTACAACAATACCACATATTCGATTTTCCCATATTCCACCACTTACTTAGTGTGGGTTAAAAAGTTTTTCCTAATCCTTAGAATCAGTATTCATCAGGGTCGTTTATAAATAAATAAATAAATAAATAAATGCGTCCAAAAATCTGGGTTATTACAGTCTACCCTCCTTAAAAGGATTCCGTCCTCGGAATCTAAACAAGTAACTAAGGGTTGCCTCTTCACCCTTTTTAATTCACCCATACACCCTTCCTAGTGCTATGGTTTTACTTCTCCATACTTTCTCTTTTCGGTCATTGATCTTTACCGGTCGTAAGACACATTTGGTTATCATCTCTACGATTTTGTATTCTAACACGTGTCTAGAATCTGTATTGTTCTTTTGTAATATAGACGTAGGGCACGCAAGTTTTCATATTATAAATATTGTGAAACACGCCAACGTATATGCATTTTCCCAACATGCTTCAGGACCTACCAGCTTATAATACCCTCGAGCTTAACTACTCTATTTTCCAAATCTCATTACCACTTTCTGCGATAATGTTTCTAGAAATATGAAGTCTCTTACTCCATGCTTTCTATCTTATCTGATTTGATTAGCATACCTGCGGGCTCCTTCTCGATACCCAAACATTTCATCGTTCTTTGACTTAGTCCTAATGTGAGGAAGATTGACATTTTCCTTCCGTACAAAACTTCGTAATGTGGCATGACTACTTTCTGAACGAGAACTATTTTCGTATGAAAACTATATCCATGGTACGTTATTTTCCCAACTCATTTCGATATCCAAGGTATAAACCTTTTATGAAGAGCTAACTTTGCACGAGATTTTAATCAGAGATCCTTTTATCGAACATCATTGTAACAAAATGATCAGAGTGATTCAAAGATAAATAAACTGTCTTATAAATGTTTATGAGAAGAGGAAATTTTTGATATGTATAAGAACAACCATATATGTACTTGTGATGGAAAGTCTTTAGTATGATTTGGCTTTTCAACACATAATTGGGCGGCATCCCACCAGACTTTTGTCACATAGACAAGAAGTCACACCATATATTTTGTCAATCCCAATCGGATGATGAATTGTCAAATATAGGAAGAAGAAGAAAATGATGTTGAAAAGATGTGAGGAGTTTTCTTTCCTTAATGTGTTACAGAACTTTAACATAAAAGAAGTCTGTACTTAGCTTATGAATCGAATTTACAAGGTCTCAAACCTATCATCCCAACTCTAGACTTCAGGCTTGAATATTTCTATGACACTCATGTTCCTCATAAATCCTAAACTCTCATATGCACAATATAATATTCTTATATCTCATGTACGGATACTATAGTTATCGGCTGCGATCATGAGTCGGATACCATAACAAACATTTTTAACGACCTCTAGTCCATAAGTTCTCACCTCCTTTAGTACATTGGGTCATTCCCAATTCTAAACAATTTCAAAACGTTAACACATTTGCTTTGCTACTCATTAATTTCCCAAAATTTAACTTTACTCAACCAAAACTCACACTATAGAGAGAATGGCATACAATCTCTTTTCTCTTTCTAAGGCTACTTACACTTGCTCTTCATTTTTTCTCTTCATCTTTTGGTAGACCAACATATCATTTATGCAAACCCTGACCATCGGTCCAATCATTTCTTAAAATTCTATTGATTAAATCCATAAAAATTATAGGTGTTTTCATTGATCCAATTGATATCCTAGAACTCATAATGTTCATAACTCTTGTCGAATGCAACTTTGGGCAAATCATCTAGGTCAATTCTTATTTCATGATATCTGATCCTCAAATCTATCCTCGAAGGGTAATTTATGTCTCCAAATGGTCGGATAATCTCTATCCATGTTTAGGATATTCATTCCTAATTACAATCTTAATCTTAATTAATTTTGGCCATCAACACACTAACTCATGGTGTTGTCCTCTTCTTTAACAATCAAACAAGGTGCACCTCATGGTGACACTTTCAATCTCATCATGCCTTTCTCTAATACTCCTTATAATTTAGTAATTAATCATTTCTATCTTGGTAGATGCAAACTTATAAATGGCTCTGATGCTAGTGTCATTCTTGTCACTAGATCAATGTTGAATTATATAATTCTATTAGGTAGTACCTCATAAGGTCGCTAATAATTACATCCTCAACCCATTAACTACTACATACACTTTTTGTTTTCCATGTATTTCCTCTATAGTACCAATCACGGTTGCCCAACAACCTATCCTCCAAAGTGTAATAGACCTTTCACTTCCATCGTAACCAAAATACCTCAATTTATCTCTATGTCCTTTAACACAACTTCATCATTATCGTGTAATATTAACTTTCACCACTTTATCTCTATCGTTAGTTTGAACATCCTTATGCAGACAATATTTTTCTCTCAACATTACATCTCTTCTCTTTTCTCAAAAGAAATCAAATCTCCATTGAATGGCACTAGTAAATATCCGTTCAATATTACTCTTCATGCCGGAATCTAACATTCTCGAATCACCACTCCTAATGCTTCCACTTTTGTTTTTATAACAATTTCCTAAATCATCTCCACTTAATAAGTTATATCCATCACGATAATTTTATTTGGTCACAGCATCCGAGACAACCACTCAACATCTGCGATAAACTTTAATTCATAATATTCCATACTTAGGCTCTTTCGTCCTAGTCTTAAATTCTAACTTCATCTAGCTTCCCAATTAATTTAGGGAAGTATTTACAAGATACAAAACTTAGTCCTTGTAACAAACAGATTCACTTAAGAAGTTCATACTTACTCTTGTGAAAGCACAATTGCTAGGCTCGACTATCCACCCTGATTATTCCACCGGCTCTGGTTTAATCTCAGCTCCGAGTCATACCCTTTCTGGGTTTCTCCCTCAATCACAGGTCTTTGATGAATTGAACTTATGGGTGACACTTTCTGAGGGTGAAACAACATGTAAGTACCAAAATAGGTTGACGCTCATTAAATATATCCTTATCACTGTTCAAATCAGCAGGACTGTCATAATTCTCAACAGGATATCAAACACAACACATGAGATATGCCGAATCAATATTACCTATCAAGTTGCTAGCTAAGGGTAGATTCCTCACAACTTGTACCAATTTCATGTTTATACATTTATCGTCAGGTCCTTCCGACCGTCACTTTTCAAAACTCATGGTCTACACGACATATGGTTTATTACCAAAAGGACGAGACATACTGTCCATTATGTAGTCTCAATCAATTCACATCTAAGGATCTACAACTGTATTACGGGACCTCTTTCCCTGGAGCATTTATCTCCACTAAACCATTAAATTCTCAATGAATGCTCAGAACCCCCTTCTAGCCATAGTCTCACCACTACTAGAAGGAGATTTGTACCAACACCTACACACTGGGTCATTCATACTTTTCATTCTGACCACAATATCCTGAATATATGGGTCACTACACTAAGGTCCTACTTTGATCCGAAAATATTTAACATACTTAGAAGATACAACAAATGTCCGTCTTAACTCCTCATTGCGACTTTATATCATTTCAATACCACGCATAATCTTAACAATTATCCTTGACTTCTTATCCTCAATAGAATCCTCAAAATTTTTATACTTATTATCTTTGTACAAAATATATCATTGCCTCTTCCGGAATGGTCTTGCCAATTTCTGTCCAAAATCTATATCCCAAATGTCAATCATAAATCTCCTCACTACAAACTCCAAGTAGATGACCTTTTCTTAACTCCTTCATTGGTACTACATCTGGTAGTCCAATTACGAACTCTATATGAGTTCTCAAGTTATCCTCTTATATATCGACAAATCTTAGCACTCTCGTATCTAAGTACTATAACTCATGCTCTGATACCATCTCTGTGACGCCCCCGAATCTGGGGTCAGGGATTTGAGTCACCACGTCATCATCCAATCATTTACAACCTGCAATAACTCAATAATCTAATGAAATCACATCGTAGACCCCTCTCTCTCACATACACATAATTTATAATCTTAGAAACGATATACAATAAGTATCATTAGTTATTACAAACCAAATGTACTTATCCAGTATCTCATACTATCAATGTTAACCTCTTCATGAAGTAACATTAATAACTAGATCAATACTGAAACTTATCCAACTTACTTTCGTAGAATATGGTCGGACTGAACCATCTCAAAGGTGAATCTTCTACTTTCCTTTCTCGAGGCATGAAGCCAATCGAACATGTTATCACTTTCTATGAACAATATAATATAAGCAAGAATGAGCGAAGAATGCTCATTAAGTTATTCACCCTATTAGCTATGTGACTCTCATTCAAGAATATGATAATCACTAGTATCTCAATGGTATAATTATAAGGTTTAACGGTATATGGTAAGTTGAAAAGTTCTTGCTACTATGGAAACTGGTTCCAAAACTTGACTGCTTTCGAGAAGTAAATAGGTATTCACTTCCTATACCGAGTTCCCTATTTTTGATAAGTCTGAACGTATTTTATTCTTATTAAAAGAATAAAATACAATAATTAAATTAAAATATTAGGGAGCTCTCACTATTTTTAAATCATTTTCTGAAGGTCGGAAAGTTTTTAAAATAATTATCGAAAGTTTCGAATAATTATTAAAGACCTAAAATAATTTGTAAATGAATTTTAAATAATTAATAAATATTTAATAAATATTTATTAATTATAATTAATAAATAATCCTCAATAAATGAATATTCAAAATAATATTCATTAATTAAATAAATATTAAAATAATATTTATTATCTCCTTCAAATGAATATTCAAAATAATATTCCTTAATTAAATAAATATTAAAATAATATTTATTATCCTCATTTAATTCTTTTAACAAAAGAATATCAAAATATAAATATCGAAATATTTATATCGTCATTTCAAAATAATCTGTCTCCGGCTTCTTCCGGATTACGACAGTACTTAACATAACCTTCCGACTCCCGGTCTACGTTCGAAAATACATAACTCGCTATACACTTAGAGTCTTTTTCTTTCACTGGCTTATATCTATATTTCTTATAGCATATAACTGAAACATTTGCGAAATATGTAACAATACATAAAATAGTTCGTACTTTTCAACATACAGTTATAACACAACAACAACAGTCTTTCGACAAAATAATAGTACATTAGGTACGAGTTTTGAAAACTTGCATACGTAGCAATACATATATTTTGATATGTAAAAACGTAGGTTAGAAAACTTGTCTGGAGTCCAAGATACGTTCTCAGAGTCCCACTCGTTCCAGATTTTCTATCAATAGATATTATAATCCCGATTAGTACTCATAATCCCATGAACTACTTATATTACAAATAAGTATAACCATATTTCGATTCCAATTATGACAACCTCAAATTAGTTCTTAGTTCCTTTTTCTTAACACTTGTCATACCCGGTATTCACCTCCTTGGGTCTATCTTGACCGTTCGTAAACCATTTCATCAATGGATTTTAATCTAATCCTTTACTCCAATACGTAGTCATGTTATTCCTCAACATCTTTCGTGTTTTAACCGACTCGAAATTATCCTTTATCTTAGCCAAAACGGCTCGTCAAAATTTAGTGAAGAAGCTATGGTTAAAATTTAGTGATTTTTGGATGAGTAGAACTGGAGTTATGAATTTTTCTTTCTCTGCCTCTCTTGAAACTCCGAACTGAAGATAAAGAAATGGGGGAGAGCTTTTACTTGCTTTACTTGCTCTCTAGCTTTTTGAAAAGTCTTGGCTGATTTCTCACACAAGTATGACTTGGTGGAGTGAAGGGTCAANAAACTCCGAACTGAAGATAAAGAAATGGGGGAGAGCTTTTACTTGCTTTACTTGCTCTCTAGCTTTTTGAAAAGTGTTGGCTGATTTTTCACACAAGTGTGGCTTGGTGGTTTGAAAGGTCATGGCCAAGTACTAGCAAAGTTTCATGAATTAGGGATCACCTTTTCCTTTTCCATATTTTAGGGAACTTGGTTCCTAACTCTTAGTTGTTTGCTTGGTTAGTCCCATTAGGTTACTAACAATTCTAGTTTGCATGGCTTTGGTACACTTTACTTGTCATCCCATGATTAACACTTAATCATCCACGTAAGTTCGATTAATTCCGAAAGCATTTCGTCGTAGAAATTCCGTATCGTAAATCCTTAATATTCCAACTACATTAACTTTCTAAATTATAATCCTCTCATTTATAACATAATTCTCTTATTCCTCGATACCTCGTAAATTACGAAACAATTCGTAGAAGTGAAAATCTTCGGATTCCGACAACTTTTACATACACTCATTTTCTTCGTACAGCAATACCATATATTCAGTTTTCCCATATTCCGCCACTTACTTAGTGTGGGTTAAAAAGTTTTTCCTAATCCGTAGAATCACTATTCATCAAGGTCGTTTATATAAAAAAAAAAATGCGTCCAAAAATCTGGGTTATTACACTAGTTCTTCATTTCTAGCTTCTAGCATTTTATTCTTTAGAAATAGTTTAGCATTTTCTTCTTCAGATGCTAGCATGCTTGTGTGAATGTTAAACATTTCTACACTAAGATCTTGTACAGTTTTCTTATAATCAGAGTTAGACATATCAACTATGGAAAGAAATGATACCTTGGATGACTGAGGTGATGCTTCTGAAGAGTCTGCCATTCATGCAACATTTCCATATGTTTCCTCTTCATCATTGTCTAAGTCATCCCAGCTCTTTCCCTCGGCTATATAAGCTATGCCCTGATGCTTCTTTACTAGTGCATCATACCTTTGCTTAAGTTCATCATACGACTCCTTTCTTTCTTTTCCTTGCTTAGGTTTCCGACATTCTTTAGCAAAATACATGAGTTCATCACAGCTATAGCACTTGAACTTACTATGGTCTACCATCCCTGTCTTATTACCCCCTTTGTTGTAAGACCCTGAAGACGAACCACCTCGGTTGTTGTTTCTGAAACTGGAACCACTATAACTTGACTTACTCTTGAATTTGTACTTAGGGTTCCTCCTAAACCTGAGGTTCTTGAACTTTCCTGCCATATAGGCCATTATCTTGTTTTCCAATTGTTCAAGTTCTTCCATTGAGTAGAAGTCATCTTCATCACCTACTTGAGCATTCTCTAAAATTTCAGCTTCTAGAATCTCTTCTTTCTGAACAACAGGCTTTACCGAGCTGATCTCTGTAATAACAAAATCCTTGGCTACAAGTGTTGTAGTCTTCGATAGTGTTGTATTCTTACTGTCCACTGTACCTGCCTATAAATGATTTGTCTCTGCTCTTGTTCCATTTCATGAGTCTTGAGCTTCCCATATAGAATTTCAATGGACATGTCATTTATGTCACTCCTCTCTCTGATGGCAGAGATTTTGTGTTCCAGGTGTGCTGACAGTGTCAACATGAATTTCCTTTTGATCTCCCAACGTGAATAGGCTTTCCCATGCAGTGATAAGTCATTCAATAACTTATTGTATCTCTCAAAGACTTGAGTGATACTTTCTCCTGGTAGTGACTTGAACGCTTCATACTGGGATGTAAGAATATCCAGCCTGTTTTCCTTCACTTCTGATGTACCTTCCATTAGCAGATCAATCGTATCCCACATTTGTTTGGCACTGGTGCAGTTAATCACTTGATTCGGCATTGTAGTTTCCAGTGAATCCATTAGGATACATTGAAGATGATTATCCCATGCAACTCGATCTTTGTCAGTGTCAATGTACTCTAAAGGCTCCTTTGGGGTAAATCCTTAAGGAATCCAATCGCCGTCATCTGAGACTGTTTCTAGTGTCAGCTTCTGAGGAACATATGGTCCATTTTCTAAAATTCCCATGTATTGAGAATTAACTGATTTAATGAAAGTGGACATCTTCTTCTTCCATAAAATGTATTCATTTTTATCAAAGGTTGGGATTTTGATGCTACTAAGTTTTTGGGTACTCATGGTTGTGAAGAATTTTAAATCTCAAGAAATAATTAATTTCTTAAAAATT
>QRFB01004683.1:23760-43295 GCA_008931105.1 Oenanthe javanica
TAGAATTGGAGGGTTAAATCCTATATCTATCATTCATATTCCTCATATGATTCATAGCATACTCAATATCCACCTTTATCATTACACGGTTAAAGGTAACTTTGAGTGTAATCAAAGTATATTAATTCTCGTATAGAAATATAATGATTTCAAGTAAAAGGATCATTACATCATTATCACAGTTAGAATTTCTTATGATACTTATTAACATGTAGAATTTCATGGCGTGTCTTTCCAGTGTCATGCATTGAGACATGCACTTATATTCTTGACTTTAGTATCACCATACCTATGACCAATGAGATGTGGTCATCTGTCAACAAACATACTAGTCTTATTGCATTATTATTGTCCTTAAATAATAATACTCGACTAGGGAATTTTAGGAAAAAAATACTATTAATATAATCTCATTTTTAAGTCACATACTAAAAGGTATATAATGCGTATTAATATTCCAAGGACATTTATTATGCTTTCAATTTATAACGCGGTAAATAAAGACATAATAAATATTAATTAAATAATCAAATAAGACATAATCCTCAATTATTTTCAATAAAACATAAAAATATTGTCTCTAGGACACCAATACTAACATTTTTTTTTATCACCAAAACAACTTATAATAGAATTTTATTAACAAGATAAATTTAACATACCCAATTCACTCACTAGCCTGTTGAATGTCTTTTCATCTAATGATTTGCTGAAAATGTCTGCAAATTGCTTTTCTGTGGGCACATAGATTAGCTTGATTATGTCTTGCTCCACATGCTCTCTAATGAAATGGCGTCTGATGTCAATGTGCTTAGTCTTGGAGTGTTGAACATGAATTTCAGAAATGGGTATTGCACTAGAATTATCACAAAAGATAGGAATTCCTTGCAATACCAAGTCATAGTCCAACAATTGATTCCTCATCCAAAGTAACCGAGCACAACAACTACCAGCTGTAATGTATTAAGCCTCTGTAGTTGAATTTGACATAGAATGTTGATTCTTGCTAAACCATGAAACCAATCTTTCTCCCAAAAACTGACAGCTTCCTATTATACTCTTCCTGTCAATTCTACATCCAGTATAGTCTAAATCTGAGTAGCTAACAGATGTGTTAAAAATTGAGATTTTAAATTACAAGTGCACAATTTCAAACGTTTTAATATTCGAGATTCGTTCCGCAGAGACTAAATTAATTTCACGAAAATCTTAATATATAATTTAGGCGAATTAGAGAAATTAATTCCGGGAGAATTTTGTTACTGATTACTAATTAAAATTTATTGTCTAAAAACTAAACTAAATATTTTACTAGTCAAAATATTAAGTTATTAAAAATTAATAAATTAAAAAAACATGTATTCCTCGTGTAGATACAGTTAACCAAAAACAATCACATAAACTGAATCATTAATCGGAAAGTTGGCAGGTGTGGAGGACTTGGCGCGTGTAACACACGCGCCCACAACGACATACAAAATGGACATTTGGGGGGCGTGAGCAGTGAGTTAATTGATGTAAAAAAATTAATTAATTAAAAACCAATAAAGTCTTTATAAACTAAATATAAAGTTTAAAAATAAAAAGCTAATTAAATATTATAAAATTTAATCTATTTTAAAATCCAAGAACACTAAATTAGATCTAAATTAAAAGACCATAATTAACACAATTAAATTAAATCTAAAACAAAAGATTAAAGTACTAATGAAGCTATATCTAAACTTAAATTATTAAACCCACTAATAAAATTAATCTTTTAGAAATGGGTTTAATATCAAAACACACACACACACAAAAAGAAGGAAATTAGATCTAAATATTAAAGGACCTATTTAATAACCAAAGAAAAGTAGATCTAGAATCTCTAGTTAATAGCCAAAGTAATAAATGTAAATCTTGATCTCTATTAAGTCAAGCCCACAAATAAAATGAAAATTTATAATGGGCTTAGCTTAAAAATACAAAAAAAATGAAAAGTAGTTCTACAACTTACATAAAAAAAACCCAACTACAATAGTAAATATTAATGTCTAACTCCTTGAACCCCTAATTAAAATAGAACTTTGATAAGGGATCAAGATAAGATTATAAAATATAAAATTAGATTTAAAGTATGAAATGTAAAGAAGAAATGAGATGAATTTTGCATTAAAATAAAAGAGTGTTTACAAGAATTTGAGAAATGAAACTAGATTAGATCTAATAGTGGAGGCTACTACTACAACTAGGGTAAACTAAAGATAGGCTAGATGATAGAAATATGGGGTATTTATAGGCTAAAAATAGGGTTTTGGGTGGTGTTGGGTCAATCTTGGCCATTGATCTATATCTTGCATCTACCAACTCCTTCTTTTGTCGTTTGCTCTCTTGACTTCATTTTTCTTCCAATTTTACCCTTTCTAGCCCATTTCTTTACCTTTTATTATTTATTTTACTTATCTATAAAACAAGGAAAATACAATAAATTAACTAATAAAAATATGAAAGAGAGCAATAAAATAAGCATTAAAATATGTAAAATTATGCACTAATCAAATGCCCCCATATCTATATTTTTCTCATCCTCGAGTAAAATCAAAAGTTAAAAAGCAAACTGAAAAAGTCGTAGGCTCCTTATCTATATTTTTAGGTTTATCAACCCGTTAAACTCATAGGATCTCTACAAGAGAAGTGTTGCCTCCTAAGGATTTAGAAAAGATATACCAATAAAATATGTGAGATAATTCCAGTAATTGTCTTGACTCAATTTTCACTCTAATTTTCAATGGTGTTAACAAAAAAAATTTATAGGAAAAATACACGCCTTAGCAGATTTTTCTAATAATAGTCGAATTATAGGTAACTTCAATCTACTGGTGTCGAATCTAAATGTTTACAAAAAATCTCAAGGTGTGTAGTGAATTTAAGGCCTCTAATAGATGAACTGCATAAGAATATTTTCTCTTTTTCAACCAATATTGAACTGACCCAATCTCTATTAAAATAAGTATCTAGCCAAATATCACAAATTCATATATATAGCCTTTTTTTCTTTTCCTTTTTTTTTAATCGACTGTATAGTGTTTGTTTTCTTAGGCTTTCTAT
Organism: Oenanthe javanica; assembly: GCA_008931105.1. NCBI lineage: Eukaryota > Viridiplantae > Streptophyta > Magnoliopsida > Apiales > Apiaceae > Oenanthe > Oenanthe javanica. Next base: position 26,848 of record QRFB01004683.1, read on the forward strand.
GTTGCCCATATAGCGAACTTTGGTTCAATGACTCCCAAACCAGTTGGTCTTAGAGCACTAGGTTTTGAAACACCTCAATAGACTTAATTACTCGAGTAACAAAGGCCACAAAACAAGACTAGTCAATTCTCCTTATGCCCATCATCTCGTCTATTTATTTTGAGGAATATTGGGTATTAAAGTATTTTATTCTTTTCTTTTTTTTGGCTATATATATATTTTTCACAAAAAATTGATTCGATTTTGTTCTAACATATGGGTTCTCTCTCAGATATCGAATAACATCTCTATACAATCTTTCTAACAAAGGTCTTGTACATATATGCCGTCATGAAATTTGGTGTAAAAATTGTTCGACACAAGTTTCATAAAGAAAACCTTACTCAACTAAGTTCAAATTATCTAAAAGGCATTGTATATATAATTTTTGAAAACAAATGCTAACACCAACTAGTCATAAAGTTCAAATAGAGGATAGGACAACTCAACCTAAATATTTCTATTTTTGGATTTTCAATTTTCAATTTTTTTGTATTTTTTAAAATTTTAACATTACTAGCACCTTCCCCCATACCTAAATCATGCATTGTCCTTAATGTATGCAAATGAGAGAGATATGATAAAATAACATGAAGAGATAATACCTGACATGGGATGATGGAGAAGAAAAACTAGTTTATTTTGAAAACTTACTTTATTCAGAGATTGACAAGGTCGATGACCTCTTCCTCGAGATCAACTGGCAATTCTAAAAATGGTTTGAGCCTTTATCCATTAACTTTAAATATTTCACCATTTTTAGGATTTTCAATTTCAATAGCACTGTGAGAAATAACTGTTTGAACAATGTATGGTCATTCCCACCTAGACCTCAACTTTCCAGGAAAGAGATGCAGTCTAGAATTATATAAAAGAATTTTTTGACCGGGAGAAAAGGATTTTCTCAGTATGGATTTATCATGAAACACTTTAGTTCTTTCTTTATAGATTTTAGCATTTTCATAGGCATCATTCCTCATTTCCTCTAACTCAGACAATTGTAACTTCCGATGACTACCAACAGTGGATAAATCAAAGTTTAACTCTTTAATGGCCCACATGGACCTATGTTCAATTTCAACAAGTATATGACACACTTTACCAAACACAAGTCTATAGGGAGACATACGCAAGATTGTCTTAAAAGCAGTTCGATAGGCCCATAATGCATCTATCAACTTAATCGACCAATCTTTCCTATTCGAGTTGACAGTCTTTTCTAAAATTTATTTGATTTACCTATTAGAGACTTCAACATGACCACTAGTCTGAGGATGATAAGGGGTAGCTAATTTATGAGTGAAGGAATACTTTTTCAAGAGAGATTCAAATTGATGATTTTTAAAGTGCTTGCCGTGGTCACTGATGATAGCTCTAGGTGTGCCAAATCGAGAAAAGATATTCTCTTTTAAGAATTTAAGGACAACCTTATTATCATTAGTCTTAGTTGGTATGGCTTCGACCCACTTAGACACGTAATCAACCGCTAAGAGAATGTAGAGATTACCAAACGAATTAGGAAAGGGGCTCATAAAATGTAGTCCTCAAACATCAAAAATCTCAATGACAAGGATTGGGCTCATTGGCATCATATTTTTTCTAGTGATCATTCCTAAATGTTGACACCTACTACAAGCGGAGCAGAATTCTGCGGCATCCTTAAACAAACTAGGCCAATAGAAACCATACTGAAGTATCTTTGCGGCTGTTTTCTTAGCACTAAAATGACCTCCATAAGCTTGGTCATGACAAAAGGAGAGTACGCTACGAACCTCATGGTTCGGAATACATCTCCTAATGATCTGGTCTGGTCAACGTTTAAAAAGATAAGGGTCATACCAAAAGAAGTGCTTAACTTGAGAGAAATTTTTTGATTTATCTTGCTTAGACCAATTGGAAGAAATTTAACCGGTGGCATGGTAATTGACAATATCGGCGAACCAAGGAGGAGTAGAAATTGAAAGAAGGTGTTCATCGGGAAAAGATTCATTTAAGGGTAAATCAATAGTGAAATCCACTATTAATCGAGAGAGATGATCGAAAACAACATTTTATGAACCCTTCTTATCTCTAGTTTCTAGGTCAAATTTCTGAAGCAACAAGACCCACCTAATCAATCGGGCCTTTGAGTCTTTTTTGGAGAAAAGGTATCTAAGGGCTATGTGATCGGTGTAAACAATGATTTTGGAACCGATAAGATATGACCGAAACTTCTCAAGGGCAAAGACTACTACTAAGAACTCTTTTTCAGTTGTGGAGTTGAGCATCATTTAAGGTTTTACTAGCGTAGTAAATGACATGAGGTATCTTATCTATTCGTTGACCTAACACCACCCTTACCACATAATCTGATGCGTCACACATTAACTGAAAAGGTTGATTCCAATCGGGGGACTTGATGATCGGGGCTGAACTCAATTCTTTCTTAAGGTGGTCAAAAGATTGAACACATTCACTAATAAACTCGAATTTGACCTCCTTAGAAAGAAGGTTGATCAAGGGTCTAGCCTTCTTACTAAAATTCTTAATGAAATGTCGATAGAAATCAGCATGTCCTAAAAAGGAGCGAATTTCTTTGACATATTTTGATGGAGAGAGATTAACAATAAGTCAACTTTGCCCTTATTAACTTCAATTCCCTTTTCAGAAATTTTGTGACCAAGGACAATTCCTTCCTTAACCATGAAATGACATTTTTCCCAATTAAGAACGAGGTCAGTTTCCTTACACCTTTTTAAGACTAATTCGAGATGGTGTAGACACTGATGAAAAGAAGAACTAAAGATGGAAAAGTCATCTATAAAGACTTCTAGAAAGTCTCCTATCATGTGAGAAAATATGTTAGTCATGCTCCTTTGAAAGGTAGAAGGGTCAGTACTTAGGCCAAAAGCTAACTGACGATAAACGAAGGTTCCAAAAGGGCAAGTGAACGTGGTCTTTTCTTGGTCCTCAGGAGCAATGGGGATTAGGAAATACCCATAATAATTGTCTAGAAAGAAATAGTAAGAATGACCCACTAACCTTTCTAACATTTGGTCCATGAAGGGTAAAGGAAAATGGTCTTTTCTAGTGGCGGCATTGAGCTTCCTAAAATCTATGCACATTCTCCAACCTGACTGAATACGAGTAGGAACTTGCTCATCATTNGCGGCATTGAGCTTTCTAAAATCTATACACATTCTCCAACCTGACTGGACATGAATAGAAACTTGTTCATCATTTTCGTTAGTTATTATGGTAATACCTGACTTTTTAGGAACTACATGAATGGGACTGACCCAAGAACTATTAAAAATGGGATAGATTATCCCATTCTCGAGATATTTAAGGATTTCTTTCTTCACAACTTCCATCATGGCAGGGTTCAATCTCCTTTGAGGTTCCCTAATAGGCTTATCATCATCAACTACGTGAATCCTATGTTGGACAATAGCCAACTAATTCATTTGATATCTGAGATACTCCACCCTATCGCTTCTTTATGTTCTCTAAGCACACTTAAAAACTCTTTCTCTTATGACTCGGTAAAATTAGAGGCAATTATAACCAGAAGAAAATCATTAGGTCCTAGAAAGGCATATTTAAGAGTGTTAGGAAGAGGTTTGAGTTCTAATTCTAGCGGGCTTGACTCAACGAGTTCACTAGATTCGAAAAGAGGGCTTGGCGTGATCTTCTGATTAGTTGTGGAAATGGTGGACTCTGACATTTGGTTGTCCTTATTTGTGTAATTAGAAATATCCCAATCCTGACCAAACTATTTTAAACAAAAATCAAAAGAATCACTAGGAGTCATGAGATCTTAATAAACTATTTCATCAATTAAATTGATTCCCATCGGTTGATCAAAATCATCGGATTGTTTTCCAACATGAAAAATATTTAAGTCTATGGTCATATTCCCAAATGTTAGTTTCATTAATCCATTCCTGCAATTAATCAAGGCATTAGAAGTGGCTAGAAAAGGNCTAAAATCATTAATACATTCTTGCAATTAATCAAGGCATTAGAAGTGGCTAGAAAAGATCTTTCTAAAATGATAGGAATTTGGTTTTTAGGGTTCTTGACCAGTTCGGTTTCTAAGACCACGAAAGTAACAGAAAAGACAAAGTTATCGACTTTAATAAGCACATCTTCAACAACTCCCTTAGGAATTTTGACAGAACGATCCGCTAATTAATGTGTAACATTTGTCTTTTGAAGTTCTCCTAAACCTAGGGCTTAATAGACAGAAAATGGAATAAGGTTCGCACTAGCCCCTAAGTCAAGCAAAGCTTTATCGATGAAGGTATCGCCTAAGACACATGAAATAGTAGGAATTTTGGGGTCCTTATATTTTACAAGAATTTGATTTGAAAGGATCGAACTAACGTGTAATGTCAAAAAGGAATTCTTTGGAACATGATTAGAGTGCTTATGAGTACACAACTCCTTTAGACACTTAGTATAAGAAGGAATTTGTTGGATGAAATCTAAGAGAGGAATGTTTATCTTGACTTGATTAAAGACTTCCAAAATCTTGTCTAATTGGTCTATTTGCTTAGATGAAATGAGTCTTTGGGGATAAGGGGTTTTGGGTTTATAAACTCTTTCACTCAGTTCTTCAGAAGAAGGTTTATTGATCGGTTTACTTATGGATCCTTGACTTTTCGAATTATCGGGTTTTTCTACTCTTAGACCCAGAAAAGGATGACTTGGTTCAGAAGTCGATCCGTCATCCTCACGAAACTTATCACCCACTTGGTTATCAACTTGCTTTCCAGACCTTATGGAAATAACCGCATTCACATTGTCATGAGGTCTTTGGTTCATAGGAAACTTGGGGTTCACCTCGGGTTGACTAGAAAACCGGTCCTTCTCCCGCTCATAAATCGTGCTAGCTAACTGACTCATCTGAACCTCTAACTTAGAGATGGTTTGAGAATCGGAGTTTAAGATTTTCCTATCTTGGGTCATGGTTTGCATGAAGGTTTGTTGGGACTGAGTCAAATTTGTTTGTGATTTCAACAATGCCTCAATACTCTTCTCTAAGGAACTAAGTCTCTTATCTGAATCATTAAAACCGGGTGGGTTCAAAGGTGTTTGAGTTGAGTTTGGATAAGGACCAAGACTTTGATTTGGGCAAGAGCTAGAATTCGGCTTTTGAAAGTTAGGTTGAGACGGTTGATAGTTTTGACCTTGGTTCTATGAAAAGATTGGGTGATTTCTCCACTCGGGGTTGTAAGTTTGTGAAAACATGTCACTTGTTCCAACTCTTGGTTGGAATATAGCATTCACTTGTTCCAACTCTTGAAAATTTTGAAGTGCTTGATTCGGAGAATTATAGTTCGCACACATAGACACTTGTGATTGGGATCCGATGGTTTCTAAAGCTTCTAGTCTTGTAGTGAGAGTAGCTAACTTAGCTTCGGTTGCAATTAAGTTACCAACAGAATGAAAACTCCTAGATGATGAACTAGGTGACTCATTAGATTTAACAGGCTCCCTAGTGGACTCTCACAACATTGCCTTTTCTGCTAGTTCCTCGAAAAATTCTCAACCCTGATCCTCATCTTTTTCCATGAATTTACCTTGATACATAGACTCTAACAAGGCGGTAATAGGAGTATCTAAGGCTTCATAGACAATCTTACAGAGTCTCTATTTTTCTATTCCGTGGTGGGGACATTGGGACAAAAATTTTTTAAAACGGTCAAAATATTTCCAAAATGACTCATTTTCTTTTTGATGAAATTGGTTTATCTCATTTGTGATTTTTGTGGTCTTGTGATTTGGAAAATATTTTTTAAGAAAAATTACCACGAATCCCTCCCATGTTGAAATAGAGTTGACCGGTAGACTATACAACCATTTTTTAGCATTTTCTTTTAAAACGTAGTTGATTAGTCTAAGCCTAATTGAGTCCTCATTTAATTGTTGGAGTTTTTGTAAGCCACAAACCTCCAATTCGTGAATAAAAAGATATGGATCCTCACCCTCCTCCCAATAAACTTTGGTAATATGTTAATGTGGTGAAACTTAATCTCGAAATTATTACCATTAACCGGTGGTAAGTTAATACAGGAGGGTTGGGCAGAACGGGTGGGGTAACAGCGGTCTCTAAGAGAAACAACCATGTTTACTACGGTTTCACTAACTTCTACGGGTTCAGAATCTGAAGAAGAAGAAGAAAACTTAATCGGTTTTACTAATCTAGATGATTCGTTCCTAGCCCAAGCAGTTCGCATAAACATGTAGCAAATAAGTGCAAGAATTTAAATACTCAAAAGAAAAGGTGGAAAATCGAAAGAAAACAAATTCTAAATCTAGGGTTCTCTAAAATGAACTAGACCTTGCTCCTAACAACAATATAATACTAAAACTCACAAAACTAAAAGTATTCATCCTGATTGGCCAGGTCGGTGCAAGCATTGCCAAGAGGCTAAATACCTTCCTAAGACACCAATCCAAATGGCCAAGTAAGCTTTCGCTAGCCTAGACACCAATTAATGAATACTTAGATATTTGTTCATTTTAGGTTCTCTTCCTAGTTGAGCGCGAAATCCTAGGGCTAATGTCTAATTAATTTTATTAAAATGGCTAAGATATGCAAAATGATGATTTTAGTGGTTGTGAGCCAAGGAAAGAGTGATGAAATCCCTCCCCGTATCTTATGATGGGGTTTCGCCCTTACAATTTATTTAAATGATGCAACACACAAGATGAGCTAAAAACGGTAAACAATTATGGATGCTCTAAACTACGTGTTCTACTCTAAAGAAAAGAAAAAATTTAACATACCTTGGGCCCTCCAGCAATCACAACAATTTACGGTTTGAAAAATTAAAAACAACAAAATAAAATCTAGATGATGTGCTCTTAAGTGATTAAATGCATGATGCAATAAGTGTGTATTTAACTAATTAATTTTTTTTGGATTTTAAAATTTTTTTTTGATTTTTTTATAACTACGTGATGAAAAGACAAAAATAGAGAGATACGAGTTACTGAAAAAAGCTTTCTAAAAATTTCTTCGAGTCTTGGCAATTTCCGCGTTCCAACTAGCTTTCCGAATCTCAAATTTTCTGAAAAAATAAACAAAGAGAGCAAGTAAAATTAATTCAAAAAAATAAAAATTAAGGTGCAAAGAGTAATTATAGTCCATGGCAGCGGTGCCAAAAACTTGATGTGTTAAAAATTGAGAATTTAAATTGCAAATGCACAATTTCAAACTTTTTAATATTTGAGATTCGTTCCGCAGATACTAAATTAATTTCGCGAAAACCTTAATTTATATTTTATTCGAATTAGACAAATAAATTCTGGGAGAATTTTCTTACTGATTACTAATTAAAATTTATTGTCTAAAAACTTAACCAAATATTTTACTTGTCAAAATCTTAAGTTATTAATAATTAATAAAGTAAAAAAAACATGTATTCATCTTGTAGACTACAATTAACCAAAAACAATCACATAAACTGAATTATTAATCGGAAAGTTAGCAGGTGCGGAGGACTTGGCGCGTGTAACACACGCGCACACAACGACATACAAAATGGACATCTGGAGAGCGTGAGCAGTGAGTTAATTGGTGTAAAAAAATTAATTATTTAAAAACCAACCAGGTCTTTATAAACTAAATATAAAGTTTAAAAATAAAAAGCTAATGAAATACTATAAAATTTAATCTATTTTAAAATCCAAGAAAACTAAATTAGATCTAAATTAAAAGATCCTAATTAACACAATTAAATTAAATCTAAAACTAAAGATTAAAGTACTAATGAAGGTATATCTAAACTTAAATTATTAAACCCATTAATAAAATTAATCTTTTAGAAATGGGTTTAATATCAAAACACACACAAAAAAAGGAAATTAGATCTAAAGATTAAAGGACCTATTTAATAACTAAAGGAAAGTAGATCTAGAATCTCTAGTTAATAGCCAAAGTAATAAAAGTAAATCTTGAACTCTAATAAGTCAAGCCCACAAATAAAATGAAAATTTATAATGGGCTTATCTTAAAAATACAAAAAATTGAAAAGTAGTTCTACAACTAACATAAAAAAAAAAGACAACAACAATAGTAAATATTAATGTCTAACTGCTTGAACCCATAATGAAAATAGAACTTTAATAAGGGCTCAAGATAAGATTATAAAATATAAAATTAGATCTAAAGTATGAAATGTAAAGAAGAAATGAGATAAACTTTGCATTAAAATAAAAGGGTGTTTACAAGAATTTGAGAAATGAAACTAGACTAGATCTAAAAGTGGAGCCTATTACTACAACTACGGTAAACTGAAGATAGGCTAGATGATAGAAAGATGGGGTATTTATGGGCTAGAAATATGGTTTTGGGTGGTGTTGAGTCAATCTTGGTCATTGATTTATATCTTGCATCCACCAACTCCTTCTTTTGTCTTTTTACTCTCTTGACTTCATTTTTCTTCCAATTTTTCCCTTCCTATCCCATTTCTTCACCTTTTATTATTTATTTTACTTATCTGCAAAATAAGGAAAATGCAATAAATTAACTAATAAAAAAATGAAAGCGAGCAATAAAATAGACATTAAAATATGTAAAATTATGCACTAATCACCAACCAAGTAAAAACCAGATTCTTTAGGATATCAAAGTCCTAAATCTTGAGTGTCTTTCATGTATCTAAAGATTATTTTAACTAGCATTAAATGTGACTCTTTTGGATCAGACTGAAACCTTGCACACCGACCTGTAGCAAACATGATGTCAGGCCTGCTAGCAGTTAGATAGGGGCGAGAACCAATCATTCCTCTATACATCTTGTTATCCACCTTCTTTCCTTTTGAATCCTTGTCTAGTTGAGTTGCTGTTGAGATTGAAGTCTTTGCAGGTGATGAGTCTTCCATATCAAATCTCTTCAAAAGATCTTTGAAATATTTACTTTGGCAAATGAATATTCTATCTTCCTTTTGATAGACTTGAAGTCCAAGAAAGAATACTAATTCACCCAATATACTCATCTCATATTTGTTTTGCATGAACTTAGAGAATTTGTTGCACAGTTCTTCATTTGTTGAGCCAAAGATGATATCATCCAAATAAATTTGGACTAGAATGATATCATTTCCATGTTTTTTGTAGAACAGAGTCTTATCCATAATCCCTCTTGTGAAATTGTTCTCTATGAGAAACTTGTAAAGGATGTCATACCAGACCCTTGGGGCTTCCTTTAAATCATAAAATGCTTTGAGTGGCATGTAACAAAATTTTGTATCTTTGGATCTCCAAAGCCTGGAGGTTGTTCAACATATACTTCTTCTTCTAGTTCTCCATTTAAGAAAGCACTTTTAACATCCATTTAACATACCTTGAAGTTGTTAAATGCAACAAAAGCTAAGAAAATTCTTATGTCTTCAAGTCTGGAAACAGGTGCAAATTTTTAATCATAGTCAATTCCTTCCTATTGACAGTAACCTTTTGCTACCAGCCTTGCTTTGTTTCTTATGACAACTCCACTGTCATCCATCTTATTTCTGAAAACCCACTTAGTACCAATTACAAACTTGTTCTTTGGTCTAGGCATCAATTCTCATATACAGCTTCTTTCAAATTGGTTGAGTTCATCCTGCATTGCATTAATCCAATCCGGATCAATGATGGGTTCATCTAGAGTTTTAGGCTCAACTTGAGATAGGAAGCAGGAGTACATATATTCATTCGACACATTTCTTTTAGTCTTCACTCCTGTTCCTGGATCACCAATAATCAAATCATTTGTTTGATCCATGTTCCACTTTATTTCCCTTAGAGTATCTCCAAAATCTTCTGCATTTTGTTGATTGACAGCAACATTTTCTCTTGCACTGTTGATAACATCAATTTCTTCAAGCCCACTATCCATGGGAACATTCCCAAAGTAATTAGTTGTTTGAGCAGTTTATTTCATTTTCTATTAATTGATTAGGAACCATAGTTGGACCATAAATTGTGTGTTCAACTCTTGGTGATTCTTCATCATCAATCACTTACAAATAGCCTTGATTCTCAAAAGCTAAGGACTCTAATTCTTGACTTCCTTCAACACCAGGAAACTTGGTTTTATCAAAGGTAACATTCACACTTTCATCAACGACCTTGTGATCAATTATATAGACTATGTATGCCGTTCTTTCAATACCATAGCCCATGAATATACCTTCATATGCTTTAGTATCAAACTTCCCTTTGACCTCTGTTGAGTCTTTCATGATATAACATTTACTTCTAAAGACATGAAAGTACTTGACAATAGGTTTCCTTCTAGTTAGCAACTCATACGGTATTTTTTGAAAACCTTTGTTGACCACAGTCTTGTTTTGAGTATAACTGGCTATATTATTTTTGAGTGATTTCATTGTCTTTGCAGAAGTCATTCGTGATACTATTTTTGAATTTAATACCATTGTCACTTCTCAAGGTTTGGACTTTAAACTTGGAATTCTTGTCCAAGGCTCTTACTAGATCGGTAATTTCCTGTGCAGCTTCATCCTTAGTTGCCAGGAATCTCACCCAAGTGTACCTTAAAAAATCAGCAATGATTACAAGGACATATCTTTTCTTTGCCAAATACTACACATTCACAGGACCAAATAGGTCTAAATGAATAAGTTAAAAAGCTTTATTGATTGAACCACTAGGAGTGCTTTTGTAAGTAACTCTCCTTAGTTTTCCTTTTTAGTAATCCTTACACAATCCTTCTTGACAGAATTCAAGTTGAGGAAGATCTTTTACCAATTCTCTCTTCATCAAATGATTCATAGCTTTGAAATTTAAATGAAAAAGCTTCTTGTGCCACGACCAACTTTCAGAAGATAAATCTTTGTTGTAGAAATAGTAGATTTTGTCCTTTCTTACTGAATCAAGTTCAGCAATGAATAGGCTTCCTTTCCTTACTCCTTGAAGAGCTTTTTCTCCTGTCTTCTTGTTAACAATTGAGCATCTGTCTTCATCAAACTCAACTTTGAAACCTCTCTAATAGAATTGAATAGCACTCAATAAATTGTGCTTTAATCCATTTACTAGAGCAATTTTCTCAATCTTCAAGTTACCAACTTCCAGTATTCTATATCCCTTTATGAAACTAATGTTGTTATCACCAAAGGTTACATATGGGCCAACCATTTCCTTGAACTATGATAGCAGGGCTTTATCACCAGTCATGTATCCTGAGCATCCATTGTCAATGATCCACATGATGCTTTTATTTTTCATGTTACCCTGCAAGGCAAAATTTTCAAGTTACTTTTGGTACCTAATTCTCATTGAGTCCATTTGGCTTAGCCAAATCACAGTTTGAGGTAGGATCAATTATTTTTCTTTCATTAGCTTTTAGCATGACTCTTGTGGCTACCCATTTAGATTTGATAAATGGTTTTGGATTCTTATTCCTTGGTGACTTGCCCATCCTAGCTTTATGAGGGTTTGGAGTCTTTGCCTTCTCAGTTTTGACAGATTTATATAAGCATACATCATTGGATTTAAAAGGCATGTTAAAACATATGCTTAGCATATTCAATTTACAAGGCATGCAATCAAAATTTCCACAATCAGATACTTGTATGTCTATCAATGGAGTGTTATGCAAGTTTCCATTAACAGATGTGGCATGTTTTACTTCATACATACTTTTGGTACAGGCATGAGTTAGATGACTAGAAGACCCACAGTTATTACACAATTTCCTTGGAGCATTAGAAATATAACCATAATCATTCTTCTTGTTTATTCCTAATTTTCCATTTCTGTTCTTCTTGGTATTCATGACAATAGGTTTAGAATTTACTGTCTTCCTAGTTTTGATAGTAGGTTTAGATAAAATTGTCTTGACAATATGATTTAATCTTACTATCTTCATAAAAACTTCTAAACTTGTTGTATTGCTAGTGTTGACAGCATCTTCTAGACCTTGAGTACTATCAAGGGCAAAACTAACTATCTTGGGGAGTTTGACAATATTTTTTGGCCTAGGGTTTTTTGTGACAGTATCATTGTCCTCATCATTTAGAATTTGTTTAAGAATTAGAGATTCATCATTAAATTCAAACTCAGCCTTTTTAAATATTGGATTCTTGACATTTTTAAGTATAGAGGGTTTGATAGTAAGTTTATCTAGAATAGTGTCCTCCTCTACCACATGCTTCATGCCATTTTTCTTCTCATAGTTAAACCTTATACCTACCTTTTTCTTTTCAGTATTATTAGCATGGTATGATTTTAACAATGAACAAGAATTTTTGAAGGCTTTGAATTTAAGTTCATTTTCACTTATCTGTTTTTTGAGAAACTCCTCAATCTGAGAAGTACAAACTATCTTGTTCCTTAAAAACTCATTTTCTTGATGTAAGGACTCAAAAGAATTATGTCTTAGTTCTAGTTCTTCATTTTTTCATTTTAATGATTCATTAGCATTAGTCAGTTTGATAATTTCCTCATTAGTAGCTAGCATGCTTGTATGAATATTAAAAATTTCAGAACTTAAGCTTTCAACAATTTTCTTATACTGAGATGCAGTCATATCAACAGTAGTAAAAAATGGTACCTAACTTGATGAAGATGGTGACTCTTCCCTAGAGTTTGCCATGAGAGCTATGTTTCCATATTCTTCATCCTCTTCATCATCAGATTCCTCCTAGCATTTGCCTTCAGCTACAAATGCCCTTCTTTATTGCTTCTTGAGTAAAACGTAATACTTTGCCTTGAGTTCCTTATAGTCATTGTCATTTCTTCTCACTTCCTTTGGCTTTTTGCATTCAGTTACAAAATGTTCCATCTCATTACAGTTGTAGCATCTTATCTTTGATCTATCCACCATTCCTGTCTTGTATCCACCTCTGTTACCTCCTCCAAGTTTTGATGTGCTTCCTTTGTTGAACTTGGAGCTTTGAGCTTTGGGTTTGAAGGATCTGTTCTTTTTGAACATCAGGTTTGAGAACCTCCTTGCCATGTAGGCCATGGTTTTGTTTTCCATGTTGTCAAGTTCTTCCAGAGTATAGAACTTATCTTCACCACCATCATTGAGTTCAAGAGTAACACTTTCATCCTCATCAGTAACCTCTTCAATCTTGATCTATTGTTGATGTTGAGACTCTTGAAACTGTAGCATTTTTGGATCCTGAGCCACTAGAGCATTTTAAGTGTTGGCCATCTTTCCTCTTTGACCAGACTGAATAGCTCTCTTTTGTAACAGTTCTAGCTCATAGTTTTTAAGAATGTCATAAAAATTTCAAGAGAAACTTTTGACATATCCCTTCCTTCTCTTATGACAGTAACCTTGTGCTCTAGATGGTCAGGAAGTGTCAACATGAATTTCATGTTTACTTCCTTCTTATCATAGAACTTTCAATGCAGCTGCAATTCATTCATCAATCTGTTGAATCTCTCAAACATCTCAGTCAACCACTCATTTGACTTAGCCATAAAAGCCCCATACCGAGACACTAGGATTTGTCATTGGTTGTCTTTTACCTCTTTTGTTCCTTCACACGGTATCACAATGGTTTTCCATATTTGTTTGGCACTTGTGCAATTGACAATGTTGTTGTACATAATATTGTCAAGTGCTTCAATGATTATGAACTGTAAACAATCATCTAAAGATACTTTTTCTTTTTCTGTATGATTGTACTCAGAAACCTTTTTAGGAATCCAGTGAGTAGGTATTATCTCACATTCCACTGTGGTTTCAGGTACATATGATTGAGGGATAAAAAGACCATTTTCCAAAATACCAGGATAAAGTGGATTGGCTGTTTTTATGAACAACATCATTTTTCTTTTCCAAAGATCGTAATGTTCTTATCAAAGGTGGGTATTTTTATACTACTTACTTTCAGTGCACTCATCTTGGATATTTTCAGGTTAGATATGTTAAACATGTTTCTCTAATACCAGTTATTAGTTAAGATGAGTGTTACAGAAGAGGGGGTTGAATGCAACTTGATTAATTATGAAGGATTCTCGCTAACAATAAACAAGAATGATAATTAGCAAGTAAAAGATGCTAACAACCTAAACAGATAAAATGACATCGTATTTAAACTTCAATAATTAATTTTATTAATTTTTATTTTACTACAACTGTCTGAAAAATAAATCCAGCTTCGATAGATATAATAACAATGAATTTGCTAATATTTCTATACTTAAGAAATTATAGCTCAGTTGCATAAGGAAAAGTACTTGTGAGATATGTGTATTTATACTGAAACACATATCCCACTTACAAGTGTACTTTCTCTTATTCCTAGAACAAATCTTGAAATGGAAACTTTTCTTTTTCCATTCAAATTTGTCTGCATTCCATTTGTAGATTAAGTAGCTCTGAGATATGCAGAAATATTTGACTCTTTGAGCATGCTTTACCTTTTGTTTGAATTCTCCCAAGTTGCAGTAGTAGACTTGACATACTAGATAGAGGTGTCCAAATCATTCCTTGTATTTTCACTATCTAGTCTACTACCTGAAACAGACTATCAGCTTCACTAAAAGTTTACTGTTAACTTTTAGCTTCTCTGTGGTGAAAGTATCTTTAGCTCCGCATACTTTGTTGTCAAGCTAGATAGTCCATAAAATATATTGTCTCCAAAGATGCTGTCAATTATCCCCGCCAATGTTGTTGTCAACTATCCCCACCAAAATTGCTGTCAGTAAAACATGCTGTCTTCAAATCCCCATTCCTCGTCAAGTTTACTGTCAATGGAATAGTTGCTGTCAGTAATACTTGATGTCTTCAAATCTTCATTCTCCGCCAAGTTTAGTAGTCAATGGAATAGTTGTTGTCGTCTGTTCTAATTGTGTTATCACTTGTAATGTATTGTCATAGGCTTGAGTACTTAAAATGTTGTTATCTGAGTTTTGAATCATGTTGTGCATGAACACTTAGTGAACTTATACTACATGACTCTTTTTTATTCTTTTATACAAGACAATAACTTTCAAATGTACTGTCACTTAACTAATACTTTTCAAATATACCGTCTACAAGTGACTACTAACTATATTGTCAATATATATAACATTAAGTTTTATTTAACTTAATTAAACTTAAAACTAAATACATTAATTGATTACACCATAATCCCTAACAACTATATATAAATAAGTTAAAATATGAAATTTGAAATAAATATTAAATTTAAAATTTAATCAAAAAATATATACATAAAAAATACATTTTAAAGAAAAGGCGAGTGCATTGCATGAGTTTTTACGCTAGTTTGTAAAAAATAATTCAACCTCTTTTTAAACTCATAAAAAAATAAATTAACTTTATCTTTTTAAATTAATAAATTTATAAAATCTCAGTAACATTAACGTTTTAATAGTTTTATAAATTTAAATTTTATTTGTTTAGAGGATTACATTGGACATTTGGACGTCTTTAGCCGAATTGCAGTTCTCATGGGCCAGACAACTTAGAAATTATCGCTGGATAACACAACTATATGGATAGGAACGTTAGAACGTTCCAGACACATCCTCAGTGTTCTACCATATACTATAATTTTATATATTTTTTAATAAATGGACAGCTCATGATTAAATCGCCACCTATATATTTCACCAACTCCTCTAACACTCATCATGCTAAATATACATATAAGTTAATTCTGGTGAAAATATATGGCACTTTTGACAGACCCGTGGAGACGATTGTTTTGGAGTGCCCCTGTTTACGGGCGAGCCCTTCCTGGTTCACCTGCGTTGATGGACTGGCTGGAAACTCCTCACTCCCATTTATTCAAAATCAATGTCCCAGGTTATCATGCTTTCACTATTCTTTTTGCGGTATTCTTTAATATTACCTATATTTTTATATATTTGTCGTTTAATTTTTCTGCAGGCATTTAAAGCGCTCTCACTCTATAGTTAAAATAACTAATTTTAAAACTTCTCTGGTAAATTTTAGCGTAAGTTATATATTTATTCAGAACTTTTTTAAAAAAAAATTATTATTTTTACTATACAGTTAAAGCGTTTTAAAATGTACAAAAAAAATAAAACGTCAAATATAAAAAAGAGAATATTTAATTTTGTGGTCGTGTTTATAAACGTGTTAGTTTTATATAATTTTTTTTAATTTATAATATACAAATCTGAATTTGATATAATAAATTTTAATTAATGAAGTGTCGATCCGAAGTCTTTTTAACTTTTTTATAATCGAGTTTGAAAGAGGTATTTTGATTTTTTTTTGTTTATTTAAAATACAAAAGGTTATAGCAAGGAGGAAATAAAAGTGCAAGTTGAAGATGGGAATATACTTGCCATAAAAGCAGGAGGAGAGACCCATGGGAAAGATGAGAAAGACAGTGTTTGGCACTTGACTGAACGAAGTGCCGGAAAATCTGGATTTTCACGGGAAATTGAACTGCCGGAAAATGTAAAGGTGGATCAGATA
>QRFB01004684.1:0-10613 GCA_008931105.1 Oenanthe javanica
TAGTTTCAGCAAACTAAAGATGTACCAAGTGATGAAGAAAACAAGAGGGTGGTGTTTGACTCATTAGACTGGTTGTGTTTTGCATGCAGAAGATTATGGAAATTATGTATAGTTGGTTTGTTCAGTGTGCAGTAATTATGGGACAAGAAGATTTGATGATGTTGGTTGAGGAGAGACGCGTGGGAATGAAGACTGTGCATGTAACTATTTATTTTTGGGTGCTTGTGGAGAAGTAATGGTCTTTCTTGAGAAGGGTGACAATTTAAGAGATGAGGGGGTAGAGGAAAAAACTTGTCAGCAAATCTCCATAAGTATCTTTAATGACCACCTAACTACTGTTTTATTGAAAAAATGGAGAATGTTAAAACTTTGAATGCAGAGTGTATGTATATTAAGTTTAAATGGAGCAGGATAGAGATGTTGCTGTGTGATGACAGACCAAGGTCAACAAGAGCAGCAAAGAAAAATAAACAAAGTTTCTCGAGTCAGAACTCAGAAGCTAGAACTATATACTCATAAACTTTTGGTTTGGATAATAAGGAAGGGTCCTCCTGGTTGGGGTTCATGACAAACGAATGGTACAACATAATTTATCGCGCTTATTATTAACGGAAAAATAAAATATGCTTGATTATTTTTATTAATTAGTTGGTATGATATGAGTTAGGAACCTAAACCGAGCCTTTAAAGTTTTAAGTATGTGTACTTTATTTTGAGCTAATGCCACCAACAGAAGCCAGCCTTAGTAATTGAAGCAGTTTTTGCAAAAGTCAACTCTGTCCCCAATTCCCACGTATGCATTGCCATACCAGAGCAGCTATAAACCAACTTCTCTACTCCCCCTTCTGGATTTTACTTTACATATCGCGATCATAATGCATATTAAAGCATTAGACATTTAGATTAATTTCTATTCATGCAGTATAGATATCTTCATGTCTTATCAACTGGATTATTAAAATGTTGTAAAAGTTTTAGCTACCAAATCTACTATATGTCTTCTCTACTATATGTTTAGTAGTAGATTTTTTTTTGACAAAATTTAGTAGTAGATTTTTGAAGCATTTTGTATTCCATTACATTACATTTCCTAATTGATTTTGCTTGCTTTTTCGCTTTGACACTCCAATTATAATGAAGTGTGCAATCAACATCTTGTACTTTTCCTTGTCTGTACAATTTTCGCAAATGGATTTATGCAAGCTCATTTATATAAACTCAATTTAACAGAAATTTAAAATTTCATATAGTTTAATTCAGATGCGGAATTTTTTACAAAAATATGGTAAGTTTTAATAAGTAGTGGAATTAAGAAGGTTGATTTAAATTTCAGCTCCGACTGGTTTACATATTTTAAATTTGAGAAAAATGAATCTAAGATGTATTCCTAAGATTTTAGTACAAAATAGTAATATGTTAATAAAATTTTAAATGAAATATGATCTTATGAAAATTCCCCTACAATGTTTACGTATAAAATTCATTGTATCTCACCTAACTTACCTAAAATATATGTTAGGTTCCCTAACTTACCTAAGATATAAGAGGTCGATTGTTTCACGAGGTGGTATCGGGTTGGAATGAAAAATCGGGTTAAGGTGGTATGGTATCGGGTTGGAATGAGGAATCGGGTCAAGGTGGTATGGGTATGAAGTATCATTCCTGATATCATGTGTTTGGTTTAATGGTGTAATGAATTTATTAATTTAATATATTTTTTAATGAGTAAAAAAATATAAGCAGTTAATATGAAAAATAAATTATTATTATTTTTCATTAAACAATATCATTATANTTACTTTTGAGAAATGTTTGTAAATATAGTGATTATCCATATAACTTTGTTGTTTGCAATACTAATCATGATGCTATTAGCGCATTTGTGTATAGTGACATTTTTGTTTATATGTCCAGGTTGCACTGAATATTTGCCCAGAAATATCTGTCAACTTTTTTAAAGGACTGAAATTATTGTCTACTAAAAGTTAGCCATAATACAAAACATTACGAAAAGAATAAATAAATCAATACTGTAGTTTGATTTTCTCTAAGAATCTTGTGATTTATATAATTGTCAGACCAATTTGCAGTTGACAATAGGTCACGGACTACAAAATATTACAACTGGTTATGGTCCTGGTGTTCACAAGAGTGAGCTAGACAAAGTTAACATACACTGAATTCATATGTATTTGGTATTTTTGGGGGGCCAGAATCTGTACAAAGATTTATTCGTTCTGCTAAGTTGTAAAATTACATAGACATATTTTCTTTTATCATCTTTTAAATCCCGATAACAAATGCTCGACTTGCACTAAAAATTTGAGTATCGATATGATCTTCTCTCGAAATAAACGGTGTTCAAGGTAAAACTTTATAGACATTTATCGGATTGGATCAGATCGGAGCGGACGTTTCGAATGTGAAAATTTTGTGTAACCGAAAGATCGTTTTAACAACTAAATCATTAGCTAACAAACAGACAGGTATTAGATATACATTACTAGTGATCATCTATAAGAATATTCCAGTGAGAAATTTAGTATAATTTGCAATAAATTAAGTACATGACTAAACAATTGTAATACCTGGCAATTTAGTCTCGGATGTTTGGTTTAGGCGATAATGATGTGCATAATATGATGCCTAATCCAAATGAATACAGACAAAAATGTATGTATTTTAAACCACTCTAAACCAGCTAAATTATACGTATAACACGTACTATTGTTGGTATCCGATTGAACACATGCAGCTTATATTCATGGTTTAGTCATAGTACGATATGATGGTTGCTATCATAGAGAGCTGCAATCCTGTTTAGACCAGACCAATTTGTCAAACCATTCAGACTGTACAGATTAAACGAACCATGTTGCAGCATTGATAGAGATGTATCATAATTAGTTCAAACACTCGTGTCTTCGAATTTTTCAACCGGTTGATGAATTAATTAAAGCCATAAATCATCTATCTTTTTCATTAATTAATTTAAAATATCTCATTAGTTCATCTGTGACTAAAACCAACATTATTCCGAACAAAGTTTAGATAATATATAACTTGTTTTTTCTTCTTTATGATACCAACAATGCTAGAGTCCTTGAATTTGTTTGCAAAATATTTAATCAAAAATGTATCGATCAGTAGTATATATTTTCGACAAAAGTGTGCATGATCTTGGTTGAAATCTTCAAATGAGCCATTAATTTTCGATTGGGGTAAATGTAACAAGACTTTTAATGCAGTTGAAGTATTAACCAATTCATGTTCTAAACACAGTATTGAGGATCAGAGTTGGTGGATTTGATCACTTCAAAAACAGAAATACTTACATATGATCATGTTCCAACACCACATGCACACACCCTTTGTAACTCTAGAGTGGGTCAAACTTCGAAGTTGTGGGACAAACCAACTTGAACAAAATTTCAAATTTGTGATCATTAACTTTTGTATTAGTACAGCTAGCTTTTGTCGGGCTCGATCATTTCTAGGTTGGTCAGGACAGATATTGACGGGCCTGTTAAACTCCCGTATATTAATATTTTGGGCTTGATTGTTTCGACTAACGTGTGTCACAAAATTATTTGGCCCAAAATATTTCAAGTTCAGTACGTCAATATAACGGTGTACATTTAGATTTTAGCCTATGAACTCCAAAATTTATTCTACTTTTTCACTGCAAATTACAACCTCAGTTCCGTCTTAATTATTTTTTAACCTTTTAATATGTATATTATGTTAGGATGTAAAATAATAATTATTATATTTAATAAAAAAATTAATTTTTATAATTTAAACTTGTTTTTCAGTCAGAATATTAAATATCAATTAATTAAAATGAGAGAGAGTATATATTACTAAAGTAATTACTGAACTTGCAACCAATAATAAATCGACAACTCCTCTAGCAAATTAATCATGCATGTAACATATTTGTTTGTTAAAGAAAAAATACATCCAAAGCTTTCAAATTTTGTAGGCTTTGACAGCTAAACTAACTGCTTCTAGAACACACTTATTTATTGTTGGAGAAGTCTAGTCCATCTGAGTGACTTGTGGGCTATAGGGTAGGCTCCAAACTTTTGTTGATTTGACAACTATTGGGCCGGATGAACAGGCCCAAACAACTATTACATAAAATTGATTAGAATTTGTAATTTAAGGATAATTTTGGGGAAGGGCTTATAATTAGGAAACCCATGTTGCAGTTATTTTCGTTATTAATTCTTGTAAAATTATAATTATAAATAAATTACAAAATTAGTAAACATCTATCTATCTATCTATACTACATTATTATAACCGAAATATTAAAAGTTTTGTTCGGTCGGTAGTGAATCACTGACCTAAAAAATATACATGTATTAGATTGAATTTTACTTATTATAATATGGACCCTAACTATATACATATTTATATTAATTAAAATTTTACTTTTTAAGCTCAATTATATATTTATTATAATACGGGTCCAAGTTATAACATATTTATATTAAATAGAATAAATTTATATAAAATAAGAGAACATATAATATTAATATAAATTCTTAATATTATAAAATTTTATATTAAATATCAATATAAATAAAAATAAAAAATTAATTTACTTAAATATTAGGTATTCCATGCTTTTCATGGATTATAAGCTTGTATTATTATAACCAAATAAGAAAACTTTTTTCTCATCTCGGTTACCCCATGTGAGCCATAAAAAAGATCACAATCTTTCAATTTTAGGTGAACCATAGAAAATATCTTAACCATTCAATTTTAATAAAATCTAATTTTAGAAAAGATCTTAGCCATTGAATTTTAATAAAATTTAATTTTAGAAAAGATATATCATACATACAACTCTATCACCGATAATCCTCATTTTATACAACTACTCAAGGATAATATTATATTATATCTAAATTATATTCTATATTTTCTATTTTAATAATCTCACTTACCCTAAAAATTTTATTTAATATAGTTGTACTCACATTCAACTTAATTTTATCACCATTCAAACTCTTTTATTTATTAAAATTATGACTTATATTTAAATTTTATGAATATTAAATATATAAACAAGAAAAATGTAGAAAGAAATTAATGATAAATAAATTATCACATTAAATTAAATATTTAAATTATATAAAATAATTAATATATAATTTATTAATATGGTTTTGCACGGTTATAAGCTAGTATTGTTAATATTCTAACAAAGATAATTTTAACCGATGACAAAATTTAGGGATTTTTTGACTAATTGTTTTTATTATTGGCCTATAAATAAAGAAATAGGTAGATAATATATTTAAAAATTGTGACGCCCTCCAAATCCGGGGTCTAGATTTGGGGGTCACCAACCAATCAACAACCAATCACAATAAAATATAATACCAGAGGCGCACTGACCCCGCCAACAACCAAGAATCGCTAACATGTTATAGTATGAAATCAAGCAGCCAACTACTAAAAGCAAACCAAATCACTTTATTACAAGCCCATTACTAATTCACAAATTCAAATTCATAAGTCTAGATAGGTTTTAAGTCTAGGTTCAGTTCTATTACAAGCACTATCTATAGACATACTAAAACACTTAATACCTGGGAGACCCGATAAGCGAGCGGTCTCGACACACGTCTCTCTCTACACCTGATGGAACTGCTGGTATGGCTCATTCTGACAGTCTGACAAGATTTTAAATAGAAAGAAAGAGTGAGCCAAATGAATGCTCAACAAGTATATACAAAATAATTGAAATAAAACCAGGATATAGAATCTGAATAAAGAACGAAATGTAAAATAATTTATTATAAAAACTGAATAGTAAATAAATCACAGTTCAGCTCAAACTGAAACAATGTAGTATGTCATAAAAATGAATCAACTGCTCAAAATCAATATATAATAGTCAGGCTGTCAATATGAATTGGATACTCAACACACACCACTATTGCCCACTGATCAGGTTCAAAAGCAATAGGACTAGTTATGTCACACCACATAATCTAGATTTCAGTTAGGTACCATAGGCAAGTAATGTTAGTCTATAAGAAGATGGAATGATTATCATATCCTCTTAAATATGCTGGATTAGTCCCACTAGCCTCTTACGTAACGCTGAACTAGTCTCACTAGCCTCTTACGCAACCGTCCAATCCTTCACTTTTCATAATATCATTTTCACTAAAACAAGATATTATACATTTTCTTTAAATCAAATCACAAGATTAATAAAACTGAAATTGAACAATTCTGTTTCGAAACCAGGGAAATTTAGATTCACAAATAACTCTGAACAATAGCTATTTGTCATGATATGAATAACTGAAACAGAAAATAAAAGTATTTAAGATGATCGAGGAGAAAATACTTGACTGATATCGAAGCTGTCCTAAATCTAAAAATGGGACGACTACACTGCCCTTCTAACTAGTACTCCGCTCGTATCTACAAATAAAATATTATAATTTAGATTCTAGTGTCTACCCATGCGTTCTATTAATAACGAACATCAAATAATAATTAATGACTATGACCGAAATTTCATTTTTCCGGTCAACCACAAACGGACTCAACAACTAACAACAAAAATACTAGTGCATGCTTGTTCTTAGCTCTACACAACCATATCAATCAATTAATCATATAATCAAAGGAATTCTGATTCGAAATTCAGACCCAAGGTAGTTAAAAATAAAATCACAAAAATAACATTTTTAATTGAAATAGATGATACAGGCACATAGCATGAATCAAGAGTTTCACAACGACTATTCATACTCGAGGAATAACAGTCATAATCACCTTTAAAAGATCGATTGATCATTTGAATGGTGGAGAACCCTATTACCCTTACCCTGTTTCCCCCAATTCAATCACCTCCTAATTTACTAAGTGGTACTAAATTCTTTTTTAATTAAAAACTATATTAATAAAAACTATTTATATTTTTGAAAGATTTCGGGGCTCTAATTTGATTAAAAGATAAATTACCCCATAATTAAAATAAGAAGCCCAAAAAAAAATTTCATGGGATAAAATATAAAAATATTTATTTTCGAAATAATACAATATATATGTCAAAATTTCCCAAAAATTATGAATGGTCCAAAAATAATAAAATAAATTTATTTTGAGAATTTTATCATTTCCATAAAAATAAAAGAACCAAAACAAGGTCTCTAGTCTTTTACGTGGGCTGAGTCCGATAATGACGAATCGAAATAAATTCATTCTAATGAAACAAAAATTACAGAAAAAATAGAATAAAATATTCTAAGTTACACAGAAGTCACATAACACATAACAAGTATTTTTTCTATTTATTAAAAATCCTAACACAATTAAATGCGTAAAAAAAAGCTACACACAAAAAATTATATTTAAAACATATTTAAATATGATAAAATACACACAATTTTCTCTAGCGTTACAAAAATAATGGGGGACTGATTAAAAACAGCCAAAATATAGGACTGGTTTTTATATCTGTACATCTTGAATTTGAATGTCGCTGATCTATGTTTGTTAATTTTGTGAGCTTAACATGCATGCACCAATCTGCATGTCACCATATTTAACTTGATTGGCTTCTTCTGTATGTCTCCTACCTAAGAACTACCATCTTCCTTTTGCTATATTGTGTTAAATTTTGGTGACATTAATGCATTGCAAGAGTAGTACTCAATAAATCAAGATGCTGTCACCCCTTAACAAACTTTGGAAAAGCTACTGTCAAAAACAAATTCAAATTAATGCATTGTCTCCCCCACCTCGACTCCCTCCTCTGACATCATAATTTTACTCTCTGATTTCAAAGGGAGTTTATCCTTTCGAATTTTGTATATATATGTATGTAGAGGTGCATATTTATTTTACCTAAAAATTCTAATTTAACGAAATATTTATTGATTTTCGTACATGACCTAAAATTAGGATTTTGTAGTCAGAGATGTAGCCGCTCGAATTCAGTTTTAAAAACTCCAAATTTTTTAAAATTCTAATAAAAACCGGTAACAACCAACTTTTTATGCATCTTTAAAGTAGAGATTTCACATATATTATAAAAATAAATATCAAAATCATTATAACTTCTTTTTCGTAACTTGTTATTTCATCTTACAACGACAATTGTCCCTGGAATATTTTATATTCTAACACCTGTTACAATTTTATTTTATTAAGACTAAATTGTGTTGCTTCTATTCACATGTTTATTTTCTGCAATATTTAAGGTTTTACTACTCTCCACTTCCAGCCCACCAATGCACGAAATATACTACAATCATTTCAAATCTAAAAAAACCCTGCATTCACTTAAATTTTAGCTCCCACCAACAAAGTTAATATTATTATTATTATTATTATTATTATTATGCATTTATTTTTATTTAATAAACACCAAATTAACATACATAGAATACAAAAATATCATCTTACAAAATTATAAAAAATAGAATAAATTATATACTGAAAAATAATTCACAGTAATTTTTTAAAATAAAACTTAAATATACTCGAGATGTACCAAATAAATTAATTACAATTGGGGGACGCCCTTATATATAAGTATATTATTACATGCAAAAATTATGTAAAACTTAAATGGAGGATTAAAGGGAGAACATATATGGAGAATTAAATTGAGAACATATATGTCTGCATGATATTTTATAAATAATATATTATAGAATCTAATGCTTCTACGATTAGTGTTCTACTGAGAACAAAACCTTATTATTACACACACACACACATATATATATATATATATGTATGTATGTATATGTATATGTATATATATATATATACTGATGAGTGATAGAGTGTTAGTTAATTAAGTTTGTCCATATATATTGTATGCATGGCTAGGAAGGATGGAACTCCCGTACACAACAAAATGGCCCTCTTCTTGTTCATATTCTTCTTATTTGTTCCTATCATGCCTCTCCAAGAAAATTACAACTCACAACCAATTTCTCGAAGATCAGATTCGGCTGAATTCACTTATAATTCTTCAACGAAATCAAATCTTTCAAATTTAACAACTCCTCAAAGAGATGGCACCACCATCAAACAAGAAGCTAGTAAGCAAGAAAATAATTTTCCGGCCACAATTCAACATGGAAAGGCCTATAAATTATCAGAGAATCATCAAAGATCGGCATGGCGAGACGGAGCTATCAATGCAAGCGCTCATGAAGTTCCTAGTGGTCCGAATCCTATTTCAAATAGGTAATTAAGAAACTAATCAGATGTATGTAAATAATGTGTATATTTTGTAGTTTTTGCTAAATTTTATATAATTATGTACATTTTGTAGTTTTTGCTCCTCATCGATCAAGTACAATATATATTAAACACTAATAATTAGCTCCTGATAATAGTACTTGGAATCTAATCATGCTGACTGATTTAGTTATCTTGGTCCTTGCAATTAAATTGTACTACCTCCGTCCCATATTAAGAGTAGTGTCTTTTGGAAAAATAACACATATTAAAAAAAGTTAGTTGTACAATAATTTTTTTATGGTTATTTTATATTAAATAAAGTAAGTTTTATATTGGAAATGATAAAAAAAGAAGGTAAATTTGAATTTTTTTTACATTGAAAGTAGAAATGGGATAAAAAAATTTCCTAAAATAGACTAATATTATGGGACGGAGGGAGTACTAATTAGTAAACTGAATTCTCATTTGTATTAATCTCATGTTGTGTTTTGTTCGATGACTTGTACTTAACCAACCATATATATACTCATCATTCATCAACATCACACACACACACACACACATATATATATATATATATATATATATATATATATATATGTATATATATATATATATATATATATGTATGTATGTATACAAAATAAAAGGGAATTACCTATATATACATATTTATTTCATTTTTTTAAAAGAAGAATTAATTCAATAATGAAAAATCATACGGTATCTAAAAAATAATCGAGTCGAACAAACATAAAACATATCATACCGTTGATTAATCTGGTCTTCTTAGAGATACAATCAAACAATTTGTTGAAATTGATATATATACATGTACCCGCTTCGCCACAACACGTTTGAGCTATCGACCATAAATGCAATCCCGTAAAATTTTTTATCACTAAATCAAAATCTTCAAAATCCCACAGATCTAACATCCCAGATATTAAATCACATCAAAACACATCAAACTCTCACAAGGAGAGGCTAAATAAACTCAAATAAATTAAGAACAACTCTCACCAAGAGAAGAGATTTAATTAACAAAACAAACAATTTAAAAAGGCAGAAATCCTTACCCAGAGAGGAAGATTGTTGAAAAACAAGAGCAAAAGAAGGGAAAAGAAGAGATTTGGGGGGTTTTCCACCGGTAAAAATCGACGGCAGCCCCGACGGCTGAGCAAAGAAAAAGAAAGAAGTTTTTTTCAAAATTTTATTATCTTTTTCAAAATTACCCTAATTCTATTTTTTTTCCCCGCCCTATAATATAAACTAATCAACCAGTACAACCAAAAATTATTTTTATAATCTGTATCAACCATTATAATAAATATTAATTTATAATTTAAATCAACATGTTTAATATATATATA